>JAVHLU010000559.1:0-54215 GCA_036785755.1 Colletotrichum ledebouriae | reverse complement strand
CCTTAATACCCCTATAGGGGACTCTATAAGGTATAATAGTATTAGAGCTAAGTAAGTAAACTTAGTAGTAGAAGTTTAGCGGGTCGTTATATACCCTATAGAGTAGCCCTTCTTCGAGCAGGTCCTCCGTATTACTAAGGCAGAGGTAGCCTAGGCAGCCTAAGCGAACGTCGGTAAGTATAGCTTACGCCGAATAGAGAGAGCGTTACTAACAATAGCATAGTAAAGATAGTAACGACTTCTAGCGGATAAAGTAGTAATAGAGGCGGTATTAGTAACGCGGGTAGTGCGCGAGAGGAAAAGTCAATAGTTTCGTAGTTTAAATAATTAAGAACCACGTTATTATTAATATAAAGTTAAAGATCGTGAGGCTATAGGTATATATAAGTGCGGCTATAGTTAGGAAAGTTATAATCACGTAACCGAAGGCTATATATTATTAGGAGGCGCGGAGTTAGAAGGTCTATTGCACTTGAGCAGGTAAAATCACTATGTAGTAGCCAGAGGCCGGTATCTCTATATTATTAAATAGTAAGCGATTTATTAGGAGTATACTAAATAGGTCTGCGAATTATTAAGAAGTGCGTCTAGGATATTTATTATATTACTAATAACCTCTATATTTCCTACTAGGACCTCCTCTATATATTACTTATTATTATAGTATTAAGCTTAATTAAAGAAGGAACTAGCTTCTATATCTATAAAGAAGATCTATAAATTAATCTAAGAGTTAATCTCCCCCTTAGCTTCCTTATTAATAATATTAGAAGGTCCCTAGGGTTTATATAATAAGCTATCTGCTACTATATTCTAAGTACTATAGATATATTATACTTTAAAGTTAAATATTTAAATCTATATAATCTAGCGAGTAATAAGGGCTCCCGGGAGGTTTATAGCTACTCTATTAAGTTATATAACTAATATCTAAGTATCTATCTATAGGATAAAGTATTATCTATATAAATAATTATATACCCCCTTTAAAGCTTTTAGAATATTATATAATTCCTTCTTCCTAGTATTATATAATAGCTCTAGTTCTAACTAAGTACTACTCTTAAAGCGAGAGACTATACGCTAGTTATTAATAAACTATCCTAGGACTCCGCCCTATCCTATATTACTAGTATTAACTATAAGGTAGATATCTCCTCCTTTAGGGCTATAGTTTATAGTAATAAGGATTAGGCCCCTTATAAGTATTACTTTTAAGGTATTTATAGCTATTTATTACTTCTCCTCCTAGCTAAATAAGGTATCCTTCTTAAGTAAGTTAGTAAGTAGCTTAATAATAGTAGAGTAGTCCTTTACCTAGGATCTATAGAACGTTATAATCCTAAGGAAAGCCCTTAACTCTATTAAATTAGTATAAGTAGCCTATTCGCAGATTTTAAGTATCTTCGCTTCCTCTAGATAACGCCTATTAGTACTATAAATATAGCTAATAATCGTTACAACTTCCTAGGCTTATTATAACTTAACTATTACCACTATATACTCCGCTAGCTCTAAATAGGACCTTATTAATATTCTATAAGTATTCTAAAATAAATCTATAAATCCCTAGATAAGACTTGATCTCTTCTTTATTATATTGCGAAGTTAGTCCTTTAATAGTAATATCGTCGAGGAAGGCTTTATAGTAGCTAGGGATAAGGTTATATAGGATTCTAATTATAACCCTAAGCGACTAATTTTATTACTCCTTAAGGTAATATATATATCTATAGTAATCTAATAGGTAATGCGAACGTTATTAAATCTCTGCTTATAGGGTCTAATAGGACTTAGTTATATCCTAAGAAGAAGTCTAGTAGTAATAATAGTTAATATATAGCGAAGTCTTCTAAAAGATTATCCGCTAAAGGGGGTAGTACTATATCTTATATTATAACTATATTTATCTTAGTTACTAAGTTAATAAGTCTTATTTTACTATCTTTCTTTTATATAAGGAAGAATAGATTATAATAAGCTATATAACTTTACTTAAGGATTCCCTTCTCTAGTCTATCCTTTAGAATTATAATAATATCCTACTCTAGTCCTCTTAATATTAGGATTCCTTTCGCTTACTACGCCTTATATAATATTATTTGAATTATCTATAGAGGCGTAATAGAAGGGTATATAGAGCTATAATACTTAAGTTCCTAGGCTAAAGCCTTCTCTCTTATAGTAAGAATAGCTAAAAGGAGCTTCTTTTCTTTAGGCTATAAATAATTAATAGTTTTAAGGATAGCTTCTTATCGAGCTCTTATAAGCTTTATTCCTTATTTAATAGTTAAAAGCTTCGGTATAACTAGGCCTGCGAATAGGGCGCTAAGATCTAGGTTTATATTTTTCTTAGCCTTTACCTACGCTTTTAACTTCTACTCCAGGTCTCTATCTAGGGTCGAACTATCTAATATAGCGTTATTAATAGGTTAAATCTTCTTATCTTTCGTCTTATATATTATATTAATATCTTCTATTAGTAATGCGGGCGTTATTAGTATAGGTTTATAATTATTATAGGAGAAAGTAGTATCTATAACTATAATAACTTTAATACCTTTCTAATATACTAACTTATACTTCCTCCTAGGTACTTTCTTCTTCGTTATTCTTTGCTTAGGTCTGCGAATATAGTATTAATAATTAATACTATAGCTATTATATCCTATTATATACCCTATACTTACAATCGCTTTATAAATCTTATTAAGCTTAGGGGTAACTTGGTTATAGATTATAGTCTCTAGGATTTCGTTAAAGATTAGTCTAAACTCTTTAAAACTAGTAATAAGTTCTTTATCTAGGTCTAACTATTACTTAACTTTATCTAGTAGGTTATAAGAGCCTTTAAAAGCTTATTAAATCGCTTTAATATCCTAGTATATCCTTATACTCCTTAGCGTTATATCTAGCTCTTCTTTATTCTTAGCGTTATTAACTTACTAATTATCTCTTATAAAGTCTAAGCCTATTATTATATTAGGTCTATTAGTAATAGCTTCTATTTCCCCTCCTCTATAGGAGATAAAAGAGCATATTAATACTAAGAAGAAATAAAGCGGTCTATCTTAGTAATAAGTTCTAGGAACCGAGTAGTTAAGTCTCTTATATAAAATAAAAGCGGGATATTAATCTTAATATTCCTAGACTAAAGGACTCTAATAATCTAGTTCTATATATAATCTAGCGTTATTTAAGTCTTTAAGATAAAAGGAGCTCCTAGTACTAGGTCCTTATTATAAGCGTTTTTAGGGAAAATAAAAAACCTAATATCTTAAATCTAATTACTACTAATATAAATATTATCTATAATTATACCTATAAACTAGGTCCTGCGCTCTCTATTAGTAATCCCGCGGATCCCTATATTTATCTTAACTATATCCCTCTATAAGCCTAGGCGCTTAATATAATTTTTATTAATAAGGTTAATAGTAGAGCTACTATTAATAATCCCCCTCATTAATATATTCGCAGGGCTATAAAGGGTAATAGTAATCTACTAGTAAGTTATAATAAAGTGTAGGATAATAATACGTCTTAGTAGTAGAAGTAATACTAAATCCTAATCTTCTATTATAGCACCTATCTTAAAGATAGGATTAATTATATAGTAGTTAAATTAAATTACCTTAGTCTATAAATCCTTAGGTAAGTCTATAGAAATAGTAGCTAAACTCGCTTAGCCTTTAGAATAGTTCTTATTATTATTCTATTAATCTATTTATTAATATAGCTCCTTATTACTCTCCCTAGTCTTATTAAACTAATTTAGAAGTATAACGTTAGTAGGAACGAAAACCTCTTATACCTTTAAGTTATATCTATCCTTATACTTAGTAATTATAGCTTTAGTAGCGTTATAGACCGTTCTATCCTAATTAGGCTAGTTCTAACGAAGGAAAGCTTTAGGGATAGCTACCTTCCTATTTCCTTTTTTATTATATAGCTTAAGGGTAAGAGTATAACTAGTCTGCGAATTATTATATTAAATCCGAGGCTTATCTTATTTATCCTACTTCTACTACTTAACTTATTCCTTAGGGGTATCTAGTAATATAGCGTCTTTAGCGTCTTCCTTATTATCTAGAAGCTCTATAACTCTCTAAGTAATTTAAATGAGAGGGTCTTAAATTATAAGTAAGTTTACTATTTAGGGAGCCTAGTAATAACGAGTATTATAAGGTTCTATATAATACCCTCTAGCTTTCCCTCTTTCTATAATAGCAATATCTTCTACTAAGATAATATATTAGTTCTTTAGCTTAAAGCTAAAGAATATCGTATCTATAAAGTTATATAATTAAGTAATATCCTTTAATAAATTCGCAAAGCTAATAAATAGTTTAGGGCGTGTCTTATTATAACTAATAACTCTTATAACCTCCTCTAGAAGCTTTAGCTACTACTTTTCTACTAACTTACTCGTAGTAATAGCATAGTATATAAAGGTATCCTCGTTAATTAGGATATACTTTAAAATCGTCTAACTATTAGTTAATTTATAGTTATAGCCTTTATTAATAATACCTGTCTTAACCTTAGTACTTATATCTAGGGTACTAATAAAGTAGTAGGGCGATATATAGTAGCAGACCCTATTCTAGCTAGCCTTAAGATACTTAACGTAGCTAATAACGATATAGTTAATAGCGCTATAAAACTAGCAGGCCCCTATAGCCTAGAAAGGCACGTATTATAGTAGTCTATCTTATTAGAAGCCTCTATAGCCTCTTCTTGCTCTACCTCTTCTAAATCCCTAGTATTACTAGTATCCTCCTTAGTAGTCCCTATATCTAGCTTATAAGTAAAAGTACTATTATTATTAGTATTAAGTCTATAAATAATCCTAAGATTATTATTTATAAGGTTTAATAGCTTCTATAGCGTTTAGATCGAAAGTATTATCTCCTTAGCTAGTAACTCTCTTAATAAGGGTTAAGATATCTATCTCGTAATTAGCCCTATTAATATTTAGGGTCCTAAAGTTCTCTATAAGAGAGTTAATAATTAAGCTAGTAGTCTAAGCTATAGAAGGTTCCTTAGCTTTAGCCCTCTACCTCGTTAGAATCGTCTTTATAGGGATATAAAGCGTTATTATTAGCTTAGGCTTAACGAGGCTAGATAAGTATTAAGGTTCCTAGCGGGTAGTAGATTATTTAATTAGGGTGTTTTCTATTATAACCTATTACTTTAAAATAACCTTAGTAGGCTAGTAGCTAAGACTTCAGGCTATAGCTCTTATAGCTCTCTCTAAAAAATAGTAATAAATAATACGAATAAGCTTAGTATTAGTTAGTTCTAGGTCTCTACACTAGATAGCTCTCTATTAAAGCTATTAAATAGTAGTAATTAACGCTATAACCTAGGAAGGGTTATTATCCTTAATATAAGATCCTATAACTAGGTTCTAAAGGTCCTTATTAATTCTTAACGAGACCTTAGGTTTATAAATCTTAATTATTATAGAAGTCTCTCTTTAGCTTCCTTCTAGGTCTTAGCTTTACTAATATAAGATTTTACTATATCTTAATAGTTACTAGAGCTATATATATAGACCTCGTTCTTTATATTTTTATTAGTCTTATAGTAAAGCTTTAAAAGGCTCTTATAGTTAGTAAAAAAGTTAGAGATATTAGTACTAATAAACTTAGGCGCTCTAGTCGAATAGGGAGTTATTACTATAATAGTAGGATATCTTATAAGGAGATTAGTAAGGGCTATAATATCCTAATTAGTATAACTTCCTTTAGGGGAACGTAGAGTACTTAAGGGCGTTACTCCTATCTTAGAAGTAGGATTCGCAGACCTATCTATACTATTATTAGAGGCTAGCTACCCTATAGCATAAGGTTATTTCTTACTAAATAAAGCTCCTATAAATCTCTCTTTAGGCTATTTCCCCTTATTAGAAGAGGATCTAGTATCTAAGTTAGCTAAGGAATCGGAAGATATAATACTTATAGGTCTATAAATATTAAAGTTAATATTATATAGTTAAAGTAATAAAGTATTATAATTAATAAAGTAAAATTATTATTATAATATCTTCTAAATAGAAAGATAAAGTAAGTAGTTATAACCTTCTTTAAATAAAATAAAAAAGGAAATAGTATAAACTAAATAACTAAATAAGTATAGGAAAGGTCTAGTAACCTTAATCTTATTACTCTAAGCTATTATAGATCTACTTCGAGTCTTATTACTTAATATAGAAGGGTCTTCCTAATAACGCTCTTATAATAGAAGAATTCGTAGCTTCTCTATATTAATATCTCTCTAAAGTTAGTACGTTACTCTTAGTACTTAGGGCTATAATAGTAAGGGGTTTGTTAGTCTCTAGTTACTAATCTAGTTAATCTCGCTATACTTATTGGCTTAGTAAGACTACTAATCTCTATATTAGTATTATATATAGCTATCTTAGCTATATTAGCTATAACTCGCTAGTTAAATAATAGTAGTTTTAATAATATATAAGGGGGTAAGGAAAGGGATATACTCGCTAGAACCTACTAATAGCATATAAAAGAAAAAGAGAAAGGGAGGATTCTAAGGTCTACGTCGTTCCTACCTCTATTCTATAAGAAGGTATAGCTATTACTATTCCCTCAGGACTAAACTAGGTCTATAAATATCTTCCTCTCTTTAAACTGCGTTTTTATTATTATTTATATTATCGTTATTCGTCACTTATAAATTTCTTAAGTTATTATCGCATTCGAAGTGGATTAATTATATATATATATATATATTAACAGCGGGGATATATAGACGTAGTAAAGGCACCTAACTCTCCGAGAAGCCTATAAAGGCTATTAAAAAGAGCAAAAGAATCTACCTCTAGGTACTATTAGAAAGGGCTAGAACTAAAGGGAGCTAGAAAGATATTAAATAATATAGCTCTACTTATAAATAGGTAAGAATATTAAGAGTAGGCTTAAAAGATATATAGAATAATTTGCAGATCTAATGAAAAGAGATCTTTTAAATTAGGCGTAGATTTGCTAAGAAAATACTAAAAAACGAGGTATAGGGTTATTAAAGTACTAATAGTAATAATAATAATACTATCTTCCTATCCGCTATGCTCCTCTCTTCTACGCTCTACTCTATAGTCTTCTTATAACGGGTCCGTGCGCTAAAGGAGTTTTCCGAAAGTTACGCAGCTACTCTATCCTATCCTATCCTAGTACTAATCCTCTACTCCTTAAATCAACGCTCTAATAGTGTCTTTAATAGAGATAGCACTACCTACTTATTAATATTTATTATATAATTTATTAAACTTTAATATATATGCTATTAGATCGCTCTTTATAAGCTTTAGTATATATATCTAGTCTTTTAATTAGCCTCGTAGTATAATACTAGCGCTAGCGTATATCTATAAAAGAGTCTCCTATATCTTAGAGCTACTTTAAACGTACGCTATAAGTAATAGCAGTCCTTCTACGAGGTTACTATATATCTTAGCTACTACGTAGAGATCCTCTATATAACTTAAGTTATCCCTAAGAGTAACCCTATATACTATAAGCGCTATATATACTTTTTTAACTATAAAATCTAATTCGTAGATCCCTTTAAGTAATAATCCTTTAGGAACTTTATTTAAAAGTCCTTAAAGCAGTCTATACCTAGCTTAGGTATAGTAGCGGGCACTCTAGTAAATAGCGGGGTATTTATGATTATAATATCTAACTAGCTTAGCGCTTCCCGCGCTCCGAAACGCGAATAGGCTAGGCTTACTAGGGTACTTATTAGTAATAATATTATTAGAGATAAAGTATCTCTATTACTATTACTAACCTTAGGTAGCGCCGGGGTTATCCTACGCGCCTCCTATAACTACGCCTAAAGAGTCTTATCCTCCTTAAGCTTCTTCTACTAAGCTAACTATAGCTCTATAATCTTATACTAAAGATCTATAATAGCTTCGTTTTAAGGCCTTATTACCTCTATATCCTATAGCGCAGTTACTATAACTATAGGTAACTCTATAGGCTTCTTAGAAATATATTAAATTCTATATAGCGCGCGTATCGCGTTGGATAATTATATACTAGTAGTTTTACTATTCTAATAACTATTATAATAAGCGATTTAGCTTTATAAAGTTATCTTAGTCGAATAGGTAATTTAGATTTATAAAGTCGTATTAGTCGTGCTACTATATAATAATAAGGATCCTATGCGTAGTTAGGGGTTAGAAACCGGGGTTAAACGAGCGTATTAATTATAGTTATACGAGCAAAGCTATCCTTAGACCTAATTATAGTGTAACCCGCGCTCCTATCACATGCTTCTATATGTTAATAAGCCCTTGTATCGCACGTAACGCCTCTAACCCGCATACAGCCTAATATTACGCCGCGCGCAGCCCGCCTATTGCGATACGGCGCCGTTTGCGGTCGTAACAGCCCGGGTGCGCCACCTGCGACCGGGGTGCGCGCGGGAAAAGGGGCTGGGACGCGCCCAAATAAGGGCCTATACGTAGAAGTTACATATATATAACAGCATTACTAATACATATAAAATTTACGCCCCATTCAATAACTGCTATATTAGTTTAGGCGATCCCTTGCCCTCCTAGGATAAGTCGGATTACCCCCTAGCTGCGCACTATTCCTAGATAAAATTAGCATTTTTAAGAGAGTATATAGAGATAACTATTGGAGCAAATTCTATAGAAGTTTATATATAAATAGCTCATTATATATTCTTTTTTAAAAAGGCAATTTTGCTTCTTATATAGTAATAATCCATTAGAGAATTCTATGTAATACTCTCTAGTATTGTCTTAATTTAGATGCACTAGACTTGATAAAGAAATTATTAAGTTACTTTTCTCTTTATATATATTATAAAAATATAAATTATATTATAAATCTAGATATTAACTTATATACTTATTATAAAGCTTAGAAATAGTAAAGTCCTTTAAATTAGATCTTTAAAAAGTATACCTTATTTATTATACCTAAGTTATATATTCCTTCTACTTACTTAAAAACTTTAGAAGTAGGGGTAGTAGCTTCTAGTATATTATACTAGGTATTACTAGTATCTTACTAGTAGTACTTATAGGGGTCTATATAGCTATACGTTAGCCATTCCCCTACTTAACCTCCTATAACTATTACTAGAGGGACTCTATTACTACTACTAAATTAGCTTATAATAGCTTATCCTAAGTCTTAGCTATACTATTATTACCTATCTTACTAACTAGTAGGGAGTAGCGCTCGACCTATTATTATTATTATAATAATAAGCTTAAATATATAAGAGGTTAGACCTGAGTTTATTTAATAGGAGGTTATTATAATAGTATTTATTTAAGCTAAAGAGGAAAAGGGGAATTTTTCCTCTCTAGTAGAGATTTCACTAGTTTATAGGGAATAACTAGGTAGGCCCTAGGTAGGCCCTAGGTAGCTCCTTAAGGCGGTAAGCCTATATAGAAGCCTATGTAGGCTTAACCCGGGCGTAGCCTATAACAAGTAGTAGGCGTTTTTATTATAGCTATATTTAGCAGTACTAGCACCAATTAAACTATCTTTAGAGCCCTTAGCTAGAGAGTTATTCTTAATATTATTACTTATATATTACAATCCGTTAAATATAGAAGGACTAGGGCTACCCCGTAGGCATGCCTAGCGCCTAGATAAGACCCATATATAGGGTAATATGGCCTCTGGCCACTGCATAGTGATTTTACCTGCTCAAGTGCAACAGACCTTCTAACTCCGCGCCTCCTAATAATATATAGCCTTTAGTTATGTAATCCTTTCCTAACTATAGCCGCACTTATACGTGCCCTACTAGATAGCCTCACGATCTTTAACTTTATATTAATAATAACGTGGTTTTTAATTATTTAATAGACTATGAAACTATTAACCTTTCCTCTCGCGCACTACCCGCGCTGCTATTAAATACCGCCTCTATTACCGCTTCGTCCGCTAGAAGTCGTTACTATCTTTATAATCCTCTTGTTTAATCGGGTTAGCTAACGCCTTTGCTATGCTATTATTAGTAACGCTCTCTCTATTAGTCGGCGTAAGCCGTACTTACCGACGTTTAAGCCCTAAGGGGCCTAGGCTGCCTCTACCTTAATAGTATAGAGGACCTGCTCGAAGAAGGGCTACTCTATAGAGTATATAATAACCCGCCTAGCTTCTACTACTAAGTCCGCTTACTTAGCTATAATATAATAGCAAGTTTCCCCTCTAGGGGTATTAATAAGAGCCCTCTTAAGGGCTATACTAATAATATACTCTCTATATATAATAAAGTAGTTAAAGAAGGAGCGGGTTTTATTAATCGTATTAATACTAAACTCTCTAGCGAGCTCTCGCGCGTTATTAGTATTAAAGGGTATATATATAGGGTCTAGTATTAATATAGTTAAGGGATAAGGAAGAGGGAGAGGCATAAGGCCCTACTCGTAGTAGAGCTTCTTATGCTTCTAGCTATAAGAATCTCTTAGGAAAGACCTCTTTAGTTAAGGAGTTACCTCTTATATAGTAGTATTCACCTTATTAGAAGGTTAACCTTTTAGGTTAAGGAGTTATCTCATATAGTAGCTTTCGTAGCACCTTTAGCACCTTGCTCGAAGGTCGACCTTTTAGGTTAAGGAGTTATCTCGTATAGTGGCTTTTCTAGGCTATAAGAGCCTTAGTAGCCCGTTTAGCTCCGATATAATTAGCCCTAGTGCGGCGCGCGTCCGACTCTATACGAGGGTTTACTTACGAGTAGTAGGAACGTATAGGGTTCCTATATTATTTTCCTTAACTAGTAGAGGGTATAGGTTAAAATACCTATATAGTATTTCCCGAATTATACCTATAAACTAGGTGAATTTGTTATAGTCTTTTTGCGAAGGGGCTGCGGCGTAATTCCGAGCTCAATAGGGTAATATAGGAATAATAAGCCTTACCTAGCATAGAAGAACTATAATATAAGTTATATAATAATAAGGAAGTATAAGTACTAATAAAGGAAAATATAAGTAGCTTACCCTTAGTATTATAAATACTTACTATAGGCAAAGAACTAGTACTTACTAGGACTAAACGATAGGCTATTTAGGACTCATATATAGTATAGACTTAAGCCTAGCTTAGGGATAGACTCCTAAAGCTCTTTAGTAATTAACGTTATGATTATCCCTAGCGTCTTCTTAGCTTATTTTATATTATATATTACCTCGTGAGAACTATAGCTAATTACTATAGACCTTAACCCCTAGATCTATCCTAATAATATAAATCATTAAGACATTATTATTACTAATTATTATCCCTTAGCTTCTGATAGTAGAAAGCCCATTATTAGATAGCTAACTATAATACCTTAATTACTCCTATTTAATAACTTAACCTTTAATACCTACTAGAATCAAAAATAATTATATATCTTCTTATACTTTAGCTAAAAGCCCTATACTTAGAGCTTCTACTAGCTTAGGATAATAACTTATTAGGAATATAGTAAGGGAACTTAAAGATACTAAGATATAAAGTAATAGCCCTAATGATAATAGCTTATAAGAGTTGCTTAATAAAGCTAACTAAGATATTAATAAGATATAAGCCTTATTTAATAATAATATAAGCGCTCTTAGTAAACTTTAATAAGCTATTAAGACTTTATAATAATAAATTATTAACCTAGAGTACTAGAACTAAATACTCTAGGATACTATTAATACCTAGCTAGTTATTATAAATAAATATAATAAACTTAAGCTTAGCTTACTTAACCCTTGTAATAATACCCTAGGATAACTTAAAGAATTCCTAATCTAAGTTAAACACTACTAGGATTTGTATTATAATAACTTCGAGAATAAAACTTAGAAGGTTTAGTACGCTTTAACCTTCCTGAGGGGATAAGCCCTATAGTAATTTAAACCCTTCCTTGAAGAATACTTTAATGAAGAAATATTAGATAAATATTTTATAGAAGTATAAGATATTTTTAGTAACTTCTAAAGCTTTAAATATACCTTAAAGTCTCTATTCTAGGACCTAAATAAAATATAATAAGCTAAATAAGACTTACTTTACCTTAAGTAGATTAAAGTAGCTAAAGATTATATTATAGAATTTAGATATACTTATATATAGCTAGACTTAACTAATAAGGTTAAGACTTTTCTATTCTATACTAACCTTAGAAATAAAGTTAAGGATAAGATTAGTAAGGCTAACTAACCTAATAACTTCTTTTAGTATACTAAAGCTATTATTAAGATTATTAACTAACTTTATAAATAATATAAGGAGAAGGGAGAATAATAATAATTCCCCAACTAAGGATATAAACTCTGATAATAACTATATAACTTTTATTAACTTAGTAATAACTATTATACTAAATAACCTAATAATTAGTAATATAGCCCCTAAGTACTATAGTATACTACTACTTATAGATATTATAGCACGCCTATAGACCTTAGTATAGCCTATACGGATTAGAATACCAGAAATAGAACCTTTAAGTACTATAACTATAGTAATCTAGGATATATAGTATAAGATTATTACTAGCTTAAGAAGAAATCGTTTATACTACTTCCTAAACGTGCTCAATAAATTAGGGCTACTACTAAATATATACTATATAAATAACTTAATTAGACTACGTATTATAATAATGATTATAGGATTTACTTTGACTCTAAGGAACAGGTAGGATAGTACCCTAAGAGCCCCTACTAATTAGGATACAACCTCACTAGGACTTAACCAGTATTACCTAAGATTATTATAATAAGGTACTATAAAAATACTAGACTTAAAAGAAAAGTAACTAAATAACTAGATAAGATATTATGAGAAGAATAACTAATACTCATAATATTATATATAATAAATAGACTTAGTATTATATACCTTAGAATAGCCTTAGAGCTTACTAGGAAAGAATAGTTAAAGAACTTAATAACGCTCAATAGTAATAATAGATTAGAGCTATCTAAATCTCCATTAAATAACGAATTAGTATGAGGAATAACCCTAAGTAAATCTAATATAGTAATAAGGAAGTATTATTAGAGGAATCTAATAATCCTAATAACGATACTAAAGAAAACCTCGACCCTTATATATAATAATAAGGCTTCTAGCTACTGCATAGTGATTTTACCTGCTTAAGTGCAATAGACCTTCTAAGTCCGCGCCTCCTAATAATATATAGCCTTCGGTTATATAATCGTAATTACTAACTACCTTTCCTAACCATAGCCGTACTTATATATACCTATAGCCTCACGATCTTTAACTTAATATCAATAATAACATGGTTTTTAATTGTTTAATAGCCTATGAAACTATTGACCTATCCTCTTATATACTACTTATACTACTAATACCACCTCTATTACCGCTTTATCCGCTAGTGATTACTATCTTTATAGTTCTCTTGTTTATCGAGTTAGCTAATGCCTTCGTAGCTATGCTATTATTAGTAACGCTCTCCCTATGTTAAAGCAGTTAGCATAAGCTATACTCACTAACATTCAAGCCCTAAGGGGCCTAGGCTACCTCTGCCTTAATAGTGCGGAGGACTTTCTCAATGAAGGGCTACTCTATAGGGTATATAATAACCCACTTAGCTTCTACTACTAAGTTAGCTTACTTAACTATAATACTATCGCGCCTTATAGGTTCCCCTAGGGTATTAAGGAGAGCCTTTATAAGGGCTATACTAATAATACGCTCTCTATATATAATAGAGTAGTTAATAAAGGAGTAGGTTTCATTAATTATACTAATACTAAGCTCTCTAGCGAGCTCTTTTATACTATTAGTATTAAAGGGTATATCTTATATAAGCTTAGCGTTTTTATATATAAGGTCTAGTGCTAGTATCTTTAAGATATAATAGGATTTATTATAAGTTAGATAAGGAAGAGGGAGAGATATAAGGCCCTACTCGTAAAGCTTCTTATACTTCTAGCTATAAAACTCTCTTAGGAAAGACCTCTTTAGTTAAGGAGTTATCTCTTATATCATACTATTTATAATACCTTACTAGAAGGTTAACCTTTTAGGTTAAGGAGGTATCTTATATAGTAGCTTTTATCTTACTAGAAGGTTTAATAAGGGCGGTTCTAGGCCACGAGAGCCTTAGTAGCCTATTTAGCTCTAATATAATTAGCCCTAGTATAGCGCGCGTCCGACTTTATATATGGGTTTACTTATAGGTAATAGCAACGTAGAGGGTTCCTATATTATTTTCCTTAACTAGTATAGGGTATAAGTTAAAATACCTATAAATTATTTCCTAAATTATACTTGCGAACTAGGTGAATTTATTGTAGTTTTTCTGCGAAGGGGCTGCGGCGTAATCCCGAACTTAAGAGACTATTATACTATTTACTTATTTAGTAATTATTCCTATTATAAACCCTAATAAAAGGTCTATTTCTTTAAATATAGCTTACTACCGCTACTTCTCTATAAGGCACTTATAGGTTCTAAGTAATATATAAGCTATAAAAATTGAAAGCTACTTATTAGTATAGCTTATAGTATACTTACTTCCGATCCCTCTTTATCTCTCTTAGTAAATATAGCTCTAATAAAAGCGGGAGGTATATAAAGGACTATATATTAAGAAGAGAGTATTATATAAGAAGATTATTATATTATTCATATATCTAGTAACTATCTCAACTATATATCTTGATAAGAAAGTCCATTTCTTCAAGTAGATAATAAATACTTATTCATATATTTATACTTTTACTATTATTAAATAGATATATCCATAACTAGACTTAGGAGATAGAACCTGGATTACTATTAAGCTCTATAGGACCTACTTACCTATCTTCTCTAGAAGGTATTCATAGATTGTAAGTAATATAAGCTAACCCTTATTATAAAGTTAGACCTTAAAGCTATCTCTAGAGAAAGATAGCTTAAGTAGATATAGCTCGCTAATACTATATCTTTATAAAGTACCTATAGATTCTAAGTAGTATATAAGCTATAATAATAAAAAGCTACTAATTAGTATAGCTTATAATATACCTATCTCCTATCTCTCTTTAACTCCCTTAATATATATAGCTCTAATAAGAGTAGGAGGTATATGAAAGACTATATATTAAGAAGAGTGTATTATATAAAGAGACTACCTTATTATCTACTTATTTTGTAAATATCCCCGCTATAAATCCTATAAGAAAGTCCATTTCTTTAAATATAGCTCGCTAGCGCTACGTCTCTATAAAGTACCTATATATTTTAAATAATATATTAGTTATTAAAACCAAAAGCTACTTATTAATATAGCTTATAATATACTTACCTCCTATCCCTTATCATCTCTATTAGTATATATACTTCTAATAAATAGAAGAGCTAGTAGCTAGTAGGAATAAGTACCTATGAGTATATTTATATCCTTACTAAGATAAGATAGAGTTACTTATAACTAGACTTAATAAATAAAACTTTAAAATATAGTATAAGGTTATTATTAAAAACTACTTTTAGCAAGGTAGTTATTAAGAACTACTTTTAATCTTCAAAGGATCTCCTTATTTTTCTTCTTTGGAAGCTACTAATAGATTTTAAGTAGTATATTAGTTATTAAAATAAATAGCTACTGTGATGGGCGCAGTAGTGGGGCTACCCACCCTGCGCGCAGTAGGAAAGCTGGGATTATATAAGCCCGCGCGTATATATACGCCCGCGCGCGCGCGCGCCCTTAGAGTAGTTCTTCCACCTAACACACACAACGTATCACGCTCTTTTTGTTAGGGTCCTTCTATTTGCATAGCCACAGTCATCCTATTCCATCTCACTACTGTTTAGTATAGCTTATAATATAATTACCTCCTATTCCTTATTATCTCTATTAGTATATATACTTCTAATATAAGCAGGAGGTGTATAAAAGATCGTATCTTAAGGGGAGACTATTATATAAGGAGACTAGTATACTATTTACTTATATTAAATACTAAATATTATAATTAATATCCTATTAGAAGAGCTAATAGCTAGCGCTCCCTAGTATAGAGAGTAGAATATATAGTATTACTAATTAGATTTATTCTACTCATAGCGTAACCTTACTAATAGAAGTATTCTCATTGGAGCTAGCTATAGCTAGCGCTCCCTGGTTTACTATAATATATATAGTACTACTATCCTTGCGCACGAAGGATCTACTAACTTCGTCTTACTATCTTAGTTCTCTAAGATAATTAAAGGCTGGATAATACATAGATTCTAAGAGCTAAAAATAAGCTAGGGCTTAGCCTCGATCTATTAATAGCTTATTATTACCTTTACTAAAGACTAGGCTAGGCTTCGGTCTAATAATATATATATTACTATTATTTCTAGCGCTACCTGTAGTTCTTCCTACAGTATAGCTATAGCTAGTACCTAAACTATATTAAGGTTTCTAGTATCGCAAAAGTAGCTAATCCGTAGCTTATCTAACTTAATAAGTATATCCTCTATAGATAGAATATTAATATATAGATACGTTTAAAGCTAGATATTATATCGATTTAGGTTCGATTGTAGCGGGATACGCGGGAAGTATCCTCTTAAGCTATTAAAGTAGCTTAAAGATAATATTAGCCTACCTAGCTACGTAGTATAGTAAAGCTTTAATATAATCTTTAGAACGAGCTTAGGTCTATTATAGAACGCTACTACTATATATATACATATGTAAGCGATTCCCTTGCTAATGGATTATTATAAGCGCTATTAGTACTAGTGCTCTATATATTATTAGCTAGATAGTAAATAAGTATATTACCTACTTCGAGTCTTTTTTAAACTATATATTTACGCCCTATAGGGTTCTACTTATCCTACTTATAAGCTCTTTCATATGACTAATAATATAGGTTCCTATTTTTACTATAGTTATCTATACTATAGCTATAAATCCTGTTACTAGTAGGTATCTATTATAGTATATTGAACGGGCCTTATAAGATATATTTAGCTTCGATAAGAGTATTGCTAACAACTCCGCTACTAATAGGATAGACGCTAGAATTAGTATAATAGTCGCTACTATATATAAGACGTAAGCGCTTATATCTTTATTAATTATAATTGAGTAGGTTAGCGGGGCGGGGATAGTAGTAATTTTACTATTTAGGTTAAGATATTTTAATACTATAGGTTAATATTAATAAGCTACTTAGACTATAAGCTACTTAAGACGAGCGTTAATAGGGGCCATACAGCTTTAAAGGGTTATATTCATTCTACTCATACCTTTAGATACTACACCTACATCTCCTAATTACTAATTAACATAATTTATAGCTTTCAATATATAACGGCTATATTATAGTTAGTACTACCTAGATATAGAGCATATAATGTATTATTATAGCTACTTACTATCCTAAATAGTACTAATAGATATATAGCTATTTTATACCTTAGTCTATTAAAAGCCTCGGGACGTTCTAGGATAGTAACTTAGTAGCTAATAACTTATTACTATTACCTTATAAGAGGTAGGTTCTATTTTCCCAAGGCCTCTAACCTAAGCTTATTAGTCTTAATGAAGTACTAGCTCCTTAGCCTATATATCTAATAATAAGTAGTAAGACTACTTTCCCCTCTAGCTAGTATAGGTATTCCTAAACTATAATAAGAACGCCTAGTAATAAGTTATTATACAAAAGAAGGTTAGTTAATTAGGTAAGTTCTTCTACTTTAATATTAAGTTTAATAGCCCCGAACTACTACTAAATAGCCTATCTAGTTTTAATTACTCTAAATATAATAATAAGTATACCTTCTAAGGCTTACTAGTTCTAAGGCGTCTAGTGCTATATATAAGAGCGCAGCTCTTTATCTTCAAGCTATATATCTTATAACTATGGCCTCTGGCTACTATATAGTGATTTTACCTGCTTAAGTGCAATAGACCTTCTAACTCCGCGCCTCCTAACAATATATAGCCCTTAGTCACGTGATCGTAACTTTCCTAACTATAGCCGCACTTATACGTGCCTATTATACTAGATAGCCTCACGATCTTTAACTTTATATTAATAATAACGTGGTTTTTAATTATTCAAACTACGAAACTATTAACTTTTCCTCTCGTATACCACCCGCGCTACTATTAAATACCGCCTCTATTACTGATTCGTCCGCTAGTCCCCTTATTCGGTTAGGTTAGCTAACGCCTTTATAGCTATGCTATTATTAGCAACGCTCTCTCTATATCAAAGTAGTCGGCGTAAGCTATACTTACTGATATTCAAGCCCTAATAGGCCTAGGCTACCTAGGCTACCTCTATCTTAGTAATATAGAGGCCCTGCTAGAAGAAGGGCTACTCTATAGGGTATATAACGACCTAGTAAACTTCTACGACTAAGTTTACTTACTTAGCTCTAATACTATTATACCTTATAGAGTCCCCTATAGGGGTATTAAAATAAGCCCTCTTAAGGGCTATATTAATAATATACTCTCTATATATAGTAGAGTAGTTAATAAAGGAGCAGGTTTTATTAATTATATTAAGGCTAAACTCTCTAGTAACCCCCTCTATATTATTTATATTAAAGGGTATACCTCGCTTAGGCTTAGCGTATTTATATATAAGGTCTAGTACTAATATAGTTAAGGGATAAGGATAATAAAGAGGGAGAGGTATAAAGCCCTACTTATAATAGTAGAGCTTTTTATACTTCTAGCTATAAGAACCTCTTAGGAAAGACCTCTTTAGTTAAGGAGTTACCTCTTATATAATAGTATTCGCAGTACCTTACTAGAAGGTCGACCTTTTAAGTTAAGGAGCTATCTTATATAGTAGCTTTTACTTTTAATACTTTACTAGAAGGTTAACCTTTTAGGTTAAGGAGTTATCCTATATAGTAGCTTTCGCAGCACCTTACTAGAAGGTTTAGCGAGGGCGTTATTAGCTACGAGAGCCTTAGTAGCCTTTTTAGCTCTAATATAATTAGCCCTAGTATAGCGCCCGTCTAACTTTATAATATTTAGAGGGTTTACTTGCGAGTAGTAGGAACATATAGGGTTCCTATATTATTTTCCTTAACTAGTAGAGGGTATAGGTTAAAATACTTATATAGTATTTCCTAAATTATACTTACGAACTAGGTGAATTTGTTATAGTCTTTTTGTAAAGGGGCTGCGGCGTAATTCGAAACTTAATATCTTATAACTATACATATATTCTAATAAAGAGTACATATACTATAGGTATTTATATTACTAGCTAGCTACTAGCTGAGAAAGCATAAATAAGTTTATATAATAGCTTGCTACACGTAAGGCTTATTTTTATATTAGTAGCTGTAAAGTAGAGGGTGACTTCGCGTTATATCTAATAGCCTTTCTAGATATTTATTTCTACCAAGAGGTAAGGTTTTGTAGAACCACTTTCTAGGAGTTCCTAAGTATCTATCTATAGGAAATACCTAATAAGGGTTATAATATCAGCCGCTCGCTTTTTACTATATAGTACCTAGTATAGAGTTAGAAGCTTAAGCAGTAGTTTAGCACTGCGGACTATTATAAGAAACGAAGTTATAATAATAATAATAATAATAATAATACTAGCTATAAGTAACTAAGATTGAAGTAATAGAGACGTAGGGTTAGTATAAGCTCTAATTATACTAGCAGTAAAGGCTTTTTAAAAAAAGAAAAAGGTTATTAAGTTATACATATTAAAATATACTCCACTATAATAAGAATACTATCCTATAGAGCTCGGGGCTTAATAAGTAGTTCCTAATATATATAAGAATTATATAACATAATATTTCACCTATACTATAAATACCCACTCGATATAGTAGTATATCGGATTAATATAAATTCTAGCGAGGTATATTAGTATTATAGTCCCGCTCGTGTTAATTGGTAGAGTTATAGATTACTAATATAGCCCGAGCTCTAACTAGTTTTAAGAATATAGAGGCTAATAATATCCTTGCCTTTCTCTAGATTCACCGCAGCCTGCTTCTTATATACCTTACTAATAGTAATAGTAACAAGACCACTGATTATGAGTTATAATTATAATGTTAATATAATATCTTTAAGCTCTACGACTAGCCTAGGTTATACGTTAGGGTATAATGTATTTAGTTTATTAATAGCAATAATCTTAATAACGACGAGAACTATATCGGTATTAATATATAACCATAATAATAATTTAATCTACTTAGGCTTAAGAATGGGTCTATAGAGTGCACTTAATACGAATTAGCGCTAACGAGTCTATAGTTATATAGGTATTATTTCTACTAAAGTAGCCTAACTATTCTTAATTACCCCCGAATAACAAAAACCTACTATTATAGCAACCGCCTATAAAAAAGAAACTAAAGCTCAAACTATTATACGAAGTATTAGGTCGAAAAGCATTATTTATAGAACGCGCGTATATTAGCTAGATACGATCTATGAAGAATAAGTGGCACGCTATATATAGGATTTCCTAAAACTATAGATAGCTAAGCTACTAGTCTTTCTCAGATTATGACGACTATATAATAGTTAAATATAAAGATATATACTTTTGCTTAATATTCTAAAGCCTAGGCCTAGATAAACTGTATAAGAAACTATAGGGGAAAATATAGAGGGCGAGGGGGAAAATTCTCCCGGGTAAAAAGTAAGGCTCATGTTATATACTAAGTCTTATAACTTACTTATTAGTAGTTCGTTTAGGATATTCTATTAGTAGCTACTCCTTATATAACTTAATTAGTACCTATTACCCGAATACCCTTACTACCCGTCTTAGGTAGTTCTAGGGTAAGATTATAATTATACGTAATATTAGGATCTCATATATCGAATAGCTTTATATAAGCTATAGCCTTTAGAGTTAGCGCTATAATAGCGATATCTAGTTTATATATAAGCATAATAAAGGCCCTGCGGTTAGCTACGTACTTAAACAGGGTAACTATAAATAAGATAGCAAAGATATACTATACGCTAAGATACTATTAGTAGCCCCTGGTAATAGTAAGGAGATATCACTTAAGATAGCTATCTTTCCTCTAAGAAGCTATGAGTTAGAAGTAAAGTTAATTAGGTCTAGAAATAGATGTTTATGCGCGTTAAGTAAGTAGGCTAATATATAGAATATAACCCTTAGGGGATTATATATCTAACGCTTATTATAGCTACCTCGAGATATTTCTTTCTTACTAATAACACGAAATAATAAGAACTCCGAAGGACTACTATAGGAGACCTTAAGATTAAAGCCTTAGCTAAGCCTTTATATTAGCTAGGGGTATAGTTTAATAGGAGGCTCTCCTTCTTATACTATATTAAGAAAAGGCTTGCTATAATAAAAAGGGCTCTCTACTATCTTAGGCACTTAAAAAATATAAAAAGGGGGCTCCTAGCTATAGTTATATATAAGGCTATAATTACTTATATCCTACTAGCCGCTTTATATAGTATAGAACTCAGAATAAGCGCAAAGTATAGAAGGGATTACTATGAATAATTACTATAATTATTATAACTATAATATAAGCTATCCTACTAGTATAGAAGATAACCCTAAAGTAGCCTCCCTTAAGAGGCTAGCCTACTTACTAGCGAGATAGGTCTGAAGGGGGCCTAATTACGCTTCGCTATAAGGCTATAGAGAGTTAACTAGCGATATCCCCTAGTTATAAAACTTACTCAGTAAGTATAGTAATAGACTAGACTATAATAAATAGCGGATCCTATACTGAAGTGCCTAGGAATAGCGCTTCTATAGCTATAATACCTACTAGAATCACGAGGCCCTATAGTCCTAGAGGCTAAAAAGGAGGTAGCTAAAGCCTTCTAAGCCTAGCTTAATAATATACTAGATACCTACCTTATTATCTACTCGGATAGCTCTAAGGCGTCTAATAGCGCTACGGGGTTTAGCCTTATTATTTATTATAATAAGCGACACGTTACTTAAGGATATAGCTAACTAGGCTTAGTAGAATTATTTACTAGGGAGGCGATACTAGCGTTATCTAGTGGATGCGGGGCAAGGTCCTAGAATCCTTATAAGTAGTATCAATTCATCTTAGAGAGGCTATTATTATATAGCTAGTTTATATATTATTAGGTTATAAAAGAGCTTTTCTTATATCTTATGAGTTTGAATTACAATAGATAGTAATCCTAGATAGCCTAGTATACTATATTAACCTAAGAGTATAGGAGTATAAGTAATTTACTATATAATAATAGTTACTATATAAGATAACTACTGCTCTTTTATTAGCCTTTATAATTAAAATAGCTAGAAGCTACTATAAGTAAGGTATTTCTTAAACATGTAGTACTAGCTCTATACCTTACCTATAAAGGAAAGGCGGAGCTAATAGAGGAATATACCTAAGTATTAGTTATAGCTATAAATAGCTTTAATTAGCTACTAACCTTCTCTTAAAATATATTAGTAGGCTATATATAATAAAATTAGCTTCAAAATATGTTGGTATAGGGCAAGATAATAGTAACGTATATTTCATAGAGGAGTTAATATCTACTTAAAACTATATATATATACTACAATAATAAAGTATATATTATATAATTATAGAAACGCACTGGGTGAATTTGTTGTAGTCTTTTTGCGAAGGGGCTGCGGCGTAATTCCGAGCTCAATAGAAACGCTATTAGTTCAAAATAGGCCGCTTTTGTTAATATTTAATAAAAAGCCTATTACTACCTAATTCGTAGGGGTGCTAGCTAGCTATATATTACTAAGTAGGGGGTAATAAAAATAGATGTATCATTACTAAAGCCTTTATCTTATAGCCTAGTTAGTTGCCCCAACCTGCTTATAACAAAATTTATAGCTAATACTCTAGTAGATTTTAGCTTTATGACTTAGCTTTATACTACTACTTTTATTAATTACGAGTAAGTTATAACCTTAAGCAAGCCTATGTAATATTATCAACGGGATAATAATAAGTAGTAGTAGAACTATTCGCTATATTGGTAATTAGACCTATATACTTAAACGCCTTTTCTATATAGATATCTCCTTTTCTATAATATCTAAGCTATTAAAAATAGCGACTTTTAGTATATATCTAATAGTTCTAACTCGTTTATGTCTCTTCTTTACTACTCTCAAGATAGCCTTAGTAATTAGACTTAATATAACTACTATTAGTAGCTATAATAGTAAGTCGCGTTTTAAGTATTAGGAACTTAATACGCCTTTTACTTTATTAAACTAGGTTAGACCTATTACTTCTAAGATAACTATTCTTAGGAATATCTCTCGGATAATATATAACGTTATCCTAGCTAGCTTTAATAGCAGGTTTTGTCGTATACTAGCTAATTAGTATATCTCATAAAGTATACTAATATACTTAAAATAATAAACTAATGGATTATTAGATACGTACTTCTTATTAATAGCCTCGCTATTATTATACTACCTAATACTACCTCTACTATTATTACAATAATAGGGGGTAAGTTAGGCTTTCTTTCTACTATAAATACTACTAATGTTAGTAAATAGGGCTATAATTCCCTTTTGCATAGTATAATAGAGAGTATTATATTATAAATTAAGACTATAGAAAACAAGATGCCTATTACGAGCTAGGATAATGTCGCGGGGAAAAGGGCTTAGCGGGCTAAGTAGGGAAGTCCGTAGGCATTAGGAGATATAGGGAGCTACTAGGTAACTACTAGATAAGCTCTCTAGCCCTTACCTAGTAGACTAGAGGGCTAGAGAAGAATATCTAATATTAGCTACACCTAACTATACTAACTCTATTACTATATACTATACCTATTTATAATACGTTCTTCTCTCTTATTTATATTAATAGGGGTATAGACCGTTAGAGTAGCGCGACGTATAATAATATAATACCTACCCGTAGGATTGCTAGGTAGATAAATATAGTATTACCTTTAGGATCCCCTACTAGACGGGAGTAGCTAAATAGCTAAACCTAGGATAAGATACCTACTAAGTAGAATAGTAATAAGAGCACTAGTAGAGAACTAAATAGTTAATTAATAGAGGCTAAATTAGATTAACTTATTAATAAGGAAGAAAAGAAGGGTTAACTAAAGCGTAAATAGGAATATCTTAAGGCCTTAAGAGCTAGCTAACTATTAACCCTAGTAAGTACCCTATAACTTACTAGGTAGTTATTAGTAATAAATCGAAGAAGTATTAATTAGAGCTTTAGGGGAAGTATCTCCTAATCCTTAAGTATAAACGGGGTACCTAGACCAACTTTAATTAATTTATATTTAACCTCGACGCGCGATTTAAGATAAATAGGATTATATTAGACCCAGAAAAGGTAGTATTTACTACTAGGTGCCTAGAGAAACTAGTAGCAAAGTATTAGACCTTATACCTCTCTATTAACTATAATAATAAGGCGAAGCATATAACTTAGGTAATAATAAAGGACTAGTTAACTAATAGCGTAGCTAGCGTGGGGTCTAGAACCCCATAGTATATAAACCTAGCTTAAGTAGACCTACTAATTGTACTAGAGCGTTATTAATTACTACGAAGGGATCGAGGCGGAGAGCTCCTATTGATAGCTAGAGAAGATCCGGGTAACTAATATAATAGCTAGGCTAGACCCTAAGCTCTAGTACTACGTTATAGCGAATAGATTGCTAAAGTTATAGATTAATTCTAATACAAGGGCTAGAAATGCTAAACGTATAGTTAATATATAGATATATAACCTACTAGTAAGGGACTAGGGGGCTAATAATAAGGGATAATAACTAGAGGGCTAAACCCTTAACTAGGAGGGATTAAGTTCGGAATTACGCCGTAGCCCCTTCGTAAAAAGACTATAACAAATTCACCTAGTTCGCCAAGTATAATTTAGGAAATACTATATAGGTATTTTAGCCTATACCCTCTACTAGTGAAGGAAAGTAATATAGAACCCTATACGTTCCTACTACTTATAAGCAAACCCTCGCATAGAGTCGGACGCGCGCTATACTAGGGCTAATTATATTAGAGCTAAATAGGCTACTAAGGCTCTTATAGTAATACCCTCGCTAAACTTCTAGTAAGGTGCTATAAAAGCTACTATATAAGATAACTCCTTAACCTAAAAGGCTAACCTTCTAATAAGGTACTAAAGGTAAAAGCTATTATATAAGATAACTCCTTAACCTAAAAGGTTAACCTTTTAGTAAGGTAAACGCTACTATATAAGAGGTAAAGTCTTAACTAAAGAGGTCTTTCCTAAGAGGTTCTTATAGCTAGAAGCATAAGAAGCTCTACTACGAGCAGGCCCTTATACCTCTCCCTCTTCCTTATCCTTATCCCTTAACTATATTAATACTAAACTTTATATATAAAACCGCTAAGCCTAAGCGAGGTATACCTTTTAGTATAAATAATATTAAGGGGATTACTAGAGAGTTTAGCCTTAATATAATTAATAAAACCCGCTCCTTTATTAACTACTCTATTATATATAGAGAGCATGTTATTAGTATAGCCCTTAAGAGGGCTTACCTTAATACCCCTATAGGGGACTCTATAAGGCGCAATAGTATTTAGAGCTAAGCAAGCAAACTTAGCAGCGGAAGTTCAGCGGGTCGTTGCGCACCCTATGGAGTTAACTAGGAGGGATAAACCGAGGCCATAAAGGGATAGACCTATAGGGACTATAGTAATACTAATAACTACTAAGAGAATACTAAGGACTTACTATAAGATACTAGGAAGGAAATTACCTGTTATAGTTATAAGAGGAAAGGCTATATTACTGTCGTGCGGGATAGGGCCTACCTGCGTAGTCACGTGTAGTCCCACCCGTTCAGGGGCGGGTATATATATTACTTCGGTCCGTATACCCCTATTCAAAGAGACTTCTTTATATATATAGTTCGAGATAGTTCAATACATAGACACCTATATATATACTCCTTTGTTATATACTTCGTCCTATATACCCTTCCTTACGACGACCCTCCCCTTAAGCGCTTGCAGCTATTGCAACAATTACGCTAAGGTACCTATACTATAAAAAGTATAGCTACCCCTACTATAGAGGGAAACCCTACTCTAGTAAATAACTAGAAGAGGACTAAGTAGTAATATATATAGTTTAATAGGGTAGTAACTAGCTACGTTATATTAAAGCGATAATAAAGGTCCGAGTTATAAGTAGTTAGAAGACTAGTGCTACGCTTGTTAATTATAGAGCTAATAAGAATGTTATAAACTAGTGGATTATAACTAATACCCGACTAGAGGCTAATAGGTTAGAACCTATAAACGGAATATAAGTATCTAAGGGACGTAACTATAGCGTATAGAAGTTAGTAATATAAATAACTAATAGAATAAGCGTCTAACGGACGGCTTTATATAACTTTAGGATTAACCTAGTAAGAACTATACCAGAGTTTAGAACTACTAGGAGCTACCTTATTAACCTAGAGCCTAGAACTAAGCCCTTATTTAAGCTTATTTACTTACTAGCTAAAAAGGAGTTAGAGGAGTTAAGGGATTATATCTATAAAGCCTTATAAAAGGGATAGATTTACCTATTAATAAGCCTAGTAAGGGCGCTAATCCTATTTATCTTTAAAAAGGGAGATAAGTTAAGATTATATATAAACTAATAGGGGCTTAACTAGGTAACTACTAAGAGCTTTACCCCCCTCCCTCTACTTAATAAGATCCTTAACTAGCTCTCTAGAGCAAAGTACTTTACTAAGCTTAACCTTAAGAATAGATATTACTACGTAAGGATCTAAGAGGGAGATAAGTAGAGAATAGTATTATATATATAATATAGCTATTATAAAGATTATGTTATACTATTCGGGCTTATTAAAATACCTATTACCTTCTAGATAATTATTAATAAGTCGCTTATAAGCCTAGTTAACGTTATTTATATTATATATTTAGATAATATCTTAATTATTACTAATAATATAGACTCCTATATAGATGCTATAAGATAGGTACTTACCTAGTTAGAAGCTAATAGCCTCTATACGAACCCTAATGAGTATAAATTTTATAAGGAGTAGAATAAATTCCTTAGGTTTATAGTTTTAATAAATAGAGTTATTATAAAATATAAGAGAGTCTAGGTAATAGCTAAGTAGCTAGTACCTACTATAATATAAGAGATTTAGTAATCTCTAGGACTTATAAGGTTCTATAGGAGATTTAGAAAGACCTACTCTAGGATTTATAGCCTACTTACTAACTAACTTACTAATATAGCTAAGGGCTAGCTAGTAATAACTAGGGAGGTATTATTTACTTTCTATTAGCTCCGCGCTTTATTCATAAAAGCACCTATATTATATTACTTTGGCCTCTGGCTACTGCATAGTGATTTTACCTGCTTAAGTGCAATAGACCTTCTAACTCCGCGCCTCCTAACAATACATAGCCTTCGGTCACGTGATCATAACTCTCCTAACTATAGCTACACTTATATATACCTATCAATAGCCTCACGATCTTCAACTTCATATCGACAATAACGTGGTTTTTAATTATTCAAACTACGAAACTATCGACTTTTCCTCTCGCGCACTACCCGCGCCGCTAATACTGCCTCTATTACCGCTTCGTCCGCTAGAAGTCGTTACTGTCTTTAGGTGAGCCCTCTTGAGGGCTATGCTGATAATACGCTCTCTATATATAGCGGAGTAGTTAATAAAGGAGCGGGTTTTATTAATCGCATCGAGGCTAAATACTCTAGCAATCCCCTCTATATTATTTATACTAAAGGGCGTGCCTCGCTTAGGCTTAGTATATTTATATATAAGGTCTAGTACTAATATAGTTAAGGGATAAGGATAAGGATAAGGGAGAGGTATAAGGCCCTGCTTATAGCAGAGCTTCTTATGCTTCTAGCTATAAGAACCTCTTAGGAAAGACCTCTCTAGTTAAGGAGTTACCTCTTATATAGTAGTATTTACCTTTAGTACCTTGCTAGAAGGTCGACCTTTTAGGTTAAGGAGTTATCTTATATAGTAGCTTTTCTAGGCTATAAGAGCCTTAGTAGCCCGTTTAGCTCCGATATAATTAGCCCCGGTATAGCGCGCGTCCGACTTTATAATATTCAGAGGGTTTACTTGCGAGTAGTAGGAATGTATAGGGTTCCTATATTATTTTCCTTAACTAGTAGAGGGTATAGGTTAAATACCTATATAGTATTTCCTAAATTATGCCTGCGAACTAGGTGAATTTGTTATAGTCTTTTTGCGAAGGGGCTGCGGCGTAATTCCGAGCTCAATATTACTTTAATCCTATACTCTTAATCTAAGTAAAAACTAATATATTCGGGTTTAGAATAGGGGTAATAGTAAGCTAGGTAGAGGGGGATATATAGAGATTAGTAGTATTTATATCTTAGAAGCTTAAGGACACGTAATTATAATATAGCACGCTAGAGGTAGAACTACTAGCTATTAGAGAGGTAGTAGTAAGGTAATAATACTACTTACTTTACTCCTAGTATTATATCTAATTTATTACTAACTACCTGGGTTATTAATATCTTACTAATAAAAAGACGCTTAGTAGCTACTAAGCTTAGCTAATATAGGATCTATTAATATTTAACTTTGAAATTAAATACTACCTAGGTTTCTATAACTTAGCTAATAGTCTATCGCAGAGAACTAGCTATACCCTAGAGGATCTAGAAATTAATAAAGCTAGGGACTCGCTCCTATAAGACTTCTTATAATATTTTAATAGGACTACTATTTAGAGGGTAGGTACTAGGTAGTAATAAGCTGCCTAACTACTAAATACCTCGCTACGGCCTCTAGCCACTGCATAGTGATTTTACCTGCTTGAGTACAACAGACCTTCTAACTCCGCGCCTCCTAACAATACACAGCCTTCGGTCACGTGATCCCTAATAACCTTCTAAGTTGCTAACCACCTTTCCTAACCATAGCTGCACTTATATATGCCCGTTAATAGCCTCACGATCTTTAACTTTATATTAACAATAACGTAGTTTTTAATTATTTAATAGACTACGAAACTATTGACTTTTCCTCTCGCGCACTACCCGCGCTCCTAATACCGCCTCTATTACCGCTTCGTCTGCTAGAAGTTATTACTATCTTTATAGCTTTACCGTTGTTAGTAACGCTCTCTCTATATTAAAGCAGTTAGTATAAGCTATATTTACTAACCTTTACCTAGGCTGCTTAGGCTACCTCTACCTTAGTAATATAGAGGACCTGCTTAAAGGAGGGCTAGTCTATAGGGTATATAATAACCTGCTAAACTTCCGCTCCTAAGTTTACTTACTTAGCTCTAATACTATTATACCTTATAGAGTCCCCTATAGGGGTATTAAGGTAAGCCCTCTTAAGGGCTATATTAATAATATACTCTCTATATATAATAGAGTAGTTAATAAAGGAGCGGGTTTTATTAATTATCTTAAGGCTAAACTCTCTAATAACCCCCTCTATATTATTTATACTAAAGGGCGTGCCTTACTTAGGCTTAGTATAATTCTATATAGGGTTAGGTACTAATATAGTTAAGGGATAAGGATAAGGAAGAGGGAGAGGTATAAAGCCCTACTTTAAGTAAGAGAGCTTCTTATACTTCTAGCTATAAGAACCTCTTAGGAAAGAGCTCTTTAGTTAAGGAGTTACCTCTTATATAGTAGCGTTTATCTTACTAGAAGGTCGACCTTTTAGGTTAAGGAGTTATATTATATAGTAGCTTTTTTAGCCCCTTACTAGAAGGTTTAGCGAGGGCGTTGCTATAGGAGCCTTAGTAGCCCGTTTAGCTCCGATATACATAGCCCTAGTGCAGCGGGCGTCTAATTCTATAGTTTTTAGAGGGTTTACTTATAAGTAATAAGAACGTATAGGGTTCTTATATTATTTTCCTTAACTAGTAGAGGGTATAGGTTAAAATAACTATATAGTATTTCCTAAATTATGCTTGCGAACTAGGTGAATCTATTATAGTCTTTTTGCAAAGGGGCTGCGGCGTAATTCCGAACTCAAATACCTCGCTAGAATAACTTTTACCCTCGCTCTAGGTAAAGGTTAAAGAGGCTTAATAGAAAGACCCCTTTTATATTAATAAGGAGTAGGAATAGCGAGGTATAAAGTAGTTACTAGATAATACTAATACCCTAAGATATTAGGAAGGGCTATATATCCTATATAACTACTTACTTTAAAATAAAATCCTTGGAGCTTTTTATAATAAACTATTTAGAGGTTACTAAGGAGTTACTAAGATACTAAAGAGGATTAGAAAACCGTTATTCTAGAATATATAGAAGAGCGATATAAAGGAATATATTAAGATATATATAATTTACTAATATACGAAGTTAAGGTACTACCTCCTATATAATAGACTTATACCCCTACTAGTACCTAGCTAGCCCTTCCAATAGATATTAATTAACTTTATTCTAAAACTATTACTATCTCTAATAATAATAAATAAGCTGTATAATACTATTCTCGTTATTATTAACTAGTCTATGAAATACTCCCTATATATCCCTACTAGGGAGTTACTTACTACTAATAGGTTAGGTACGCTACTAACTAAATACGTCTTCCTTATGTTTAGGCTCCTAGAAGCTATTATATCTAATTAGGGATCACTATTTACTAGTAACTTCTAGTCTAAAGTATACTACTTATTAATTATAGAGAGGAAGATTAGTACTACTTTTTATCCCTAAACTAATAGCTAAATAGAACGCTAGAACTAGAGTATTAAATACTTCTTAAGGACTTTCTATAATACTAACTAGGATAACTAGGTAACGTGGCTTAACCTAGCCTAATTTATTTATAATAACTCCTATTATTTAGCTACTAGGACGTTACCTACTAGGCTACTAATAGGATATTCCCCTCGTAGATCTAATAATATTAAACCCTAGTTAAAGGGTTTAGTTCTAGTAGTATATAAGAGAGTCTATAGCTTACTTACCTAGAGGTTAGCTATTACTAACTCACTTTAGAAGTATAATAAAATTTATAATAAGTTCTATAATTAGAGGAGGACCCCTATTATTTTCGCTATAGAAGATCTTATATTACTTTTAATAAAAGATACTAAGTAAAAGCAGCCCTCTTATAAACTTTCTAATAAATACCTAGGCCTTTTCAGAATTAAATAGGTAATTAATAGAGGACGAGCGTATAAGCTATGGATTAATAAAAACTACTAAATTTATAATATTTTCGCACCTATATAATTAGGACCCTTTTTTAGCTTAGGTATTTTACTACGAGATATGCTAATTAATAACGACGATAACATCTATATAGTAGACTATATCATTACCTATAGGGGCCCTAGATATAACTATTAGTACTTTATTAAATAGAAGGGCTATAGCAAACTAGATAATTCATATAAGCTATAATATAACGTATCTATAGACTTATGAAATAATTATAAAGCCTAATTATAAGTAAAAGTATTATAATCCCTATATAATTTAATAGGTAACTTAATAAGTAAACAGTAATTAAGTAGAAATAGGGCACGCTAGCTAGGTATCTTAATTTACTAGCTTAAAAGCCCCTAATAAGGCGAAAAGAGACTAGAATAACGCCTAAAGGTAATTATATACTACCTACAGGTTATTAGTAGCTTACTAGGGGCGCTTTTAAAGATTTTATATTTATTAAGTGCTAATACCCTCCTTACTACGACTAGGTATATCCTCCTTAACGTTATTATCTCCTAAGGAAATAGAAAAGGTAATAAATAGGGTAGTTAAAGCCTTATAATACTACTCTAAGTTAAACATACCAATTAAAGGAGTACTAATAAGGTATTAGTAGAGATTAGGTTAACTTGCTACCTTATTATAAGCCTTATTTACCTCCTTAGTATACTCAGCTTATATATCTTATATCTCTAGCTACTTATTAGCTAGCTACTCTATCTCTAGGTAGTAGTAGTAGAGCTCCTTATACTACTTATATAATAACTTAGTTTACTTCTTTACCTCCCTAGGAATATATTACTAATACCTAGCTATATCTTCTAAGGTAACTACTTAGTAATTCTCTATCTCTATAGAGATCTTAGCCTCCTTAGCCTTTTACTTCCTAGGTATTATAATCGCCTCGTTCCTCTTAACTTAGAGGGCCTTCTTAATTATAAGCTAAGTAGTAAGGATCTCCTCCTAAATATAATTAGATATTAATAGTAAAGTACTAGGGAGATACTATAGACCTACCTTACTCTTAGTATACTACGCTTAAAAGTTAGGCTTAGAACTAGCCTTATCTATAAGGTATTTAATCTTATTAGTATTACTTATTATATAATAAGTAGCCTATAATAAGTTAGTAAATTAGAAATAGGAAAGTACTAAGTAAAACGTATAGTAATATAGGCTTTATAATTACTTATTTTAATATCATACTTATATTTAGTAGAGGTATCTAAGAAATAAATAACTTAGTAATAAGTTTAGACCCTAAAGCTAGGAAAGTATTAGATAAGTACTAGATAAGTACTAGATAAGAACTAGGAGCTTATTATTACTCTTAAAATAGAGAGTTAAGCTTATAAGGAGCTTAATATTAGGGAGATCCTCCTTAGGGGACTCCTACTTTACTATTACTAGGAGGTATTAATAATAAGGGTACCCCTAGAGCATACCTATAGTAAGGAGGGGAGCTTTATTAATACTATTAGTAGTACTAATAATAGAGGATAATATAATAATAAATTCGTTCTATAATAATTAAGATAAAGTTATTAGTAAGGGAGTAGGAGGCTAATAGTAAGTTATTAGTAGTAGTAGTAGTATTCTAGATCTTAAGAAGTAAGAAAGAGAGATTTTAATAGAGCGAAATTTCAAATAATCTTTATATATTTTTAACTTAATACTAAAACTAGCCTTTTATATAGTTAAAAGGACGATAATCTCTCAATTATTATATTAATTAACAACCCTAACTATACTAACTCTATTACTCTATACCGCACCTACTTATAATAATACCTAAATATAGGGTCTTAAATCCTAACTAGTTATATACTACTAATAAGTTTATAGGGTGAAGAGCTTAGGGGGTTCGATTTTAATTATATACTATAGTTATACCACTATAGCATAAATCTATAGGAATAGAATAGTAATACTAAGTATATTATAATAAGGCTTATAAAAACTACGTCTTCAGTATAAGTAGGATTCTTTAGGTACAAGACCTGGAATTTCTAGCTTATATATATATAGTATACTAGAGTGCTATATATTTAGCTATTTAGTTTTAGCGCTTATAAGGTATACTATTAGATAATAAGATTACTTCTTGATATAAAATAATTTATTTATCCTAACCTAGTAGTATATATACCATATATTAGCCTCCCCTATAACTCGGATAAAGAGAGGGATAGTATTAACTAGAAAACAATACTTATACGAGGTTGCTTATATTAGAAAATAGGCTCTATAGCTAATATAGTATCCCTAGATCTCGCTACGAAGATTAAGACAATCCTTAGAGTTTATATGTAAGCCGTTTCTGGCTATATTTATTCTTTAGTCCCTCTAACCTGAGCTTAGTTACTATAAATACTTACTATTATAAGTATAAGCTACTGAGCTATATGGTCTAAAGTACTATACCACAACTACTTAACTCAATATATATAGTACTATAAAACAATAGAAAACCTAAAACTATTTTATTAATAGATATAATATAATATAAGAACCCGCTAGTTCTATTAAATAAACTAGACGAGTATACTAAGAGCTTACCGAACTATGTTATTATTATCGTATAGAGCAAGAGTATCTAGAAATACCTATATATAATTATAGAACCTATAGCTAGAGAGCAGAACATGGATATATATATAGATAAATAAAGGAGCTCTTAATGGTTTAGCCGGGGCGTAATAAACTCTATATATAAACTTACTCAATAAGTAGATCTATATTTAATATTACTTATAAAATAAGTAGAGTTAATTATAGACTTATATAGCTTGGTATATAAGTATATAGCCTTGAGACCTCTTATCCCAGGTCCTATATAACATATAGTTTAGTTATAGAGATCTAATTGAAGATGAAACCTAGTAGCCCTTTCTTAACTATACTACTAGTTCTTATAACTATTAGAATACTTAGTATATCTAGCGCAGTAGATTACAAATAAATGATCTAAGTAGCCTCTAATAAGACGTGCTTTTAGGTAGGAATTAAAATATTATCTCTAATTTCTATGGCTAGTAGGAATAGAATATTTCTGATATACTTATATCGAGGGTAGATATTAATAAGGATATAAAATAACTAATAGGTTATAGATATAGCCTACTAATTATCCTAAATATATATAAAGACTTAGAAATCTACCTTATGTAGGTACTAGAGTAGCCTTTTATCCCTAAGTCTTATCTTATAATTTATTTTTAATTATCCTATAATATTATATAAAGCCCTTATAAGTTAGTAGTATCTATATACTCCTTCCTTTAACTAATATTAATACTTCCCTAGGCGGTTATATAAGCAGAGAGGGTAATATTATAACGAGGAATAGTACTATAGATATTAGCTATAGGTAGTACTTATAGCTTATTACTTAGAAAAGAGCTATGTCGCCTCCTACTATATCTAAAGCTAAACTACCTATATCTACCTTATATAGATCGTCTACTAGGATATTAACTTAAAGTGTTATATAATAAGTCACTATTAGAATATATATTTAGTAGAGTAAACGGGAATAGACGAAAGAGATTAAGCTATTTAATATAATTGGGTATATACCGTTTGAGTAGTAACTACTTTAACTATAGTTTATTATAGGAGTCTTTATTATAGTTCTAAAACTTCTAATATATATAAAAGTTATATTTTAAGTAAAACCTAAAATAGGTAAATCTAGGGGTATAAACTATTTTGCCTCGCGCCCTTTTAAATATGGTAGCTAAGTTCGGGTATAGTTAAGAAAAGTAACGTATTACTAGTATTTAAAGCTAACCTCGCTATTAGTATCCAGACTAAAGATATTTACTCTATTACGAGCAGAGCCTACTAAACGTAATTAACCCTATACTAGTATAATATGCTTATTAGGGGAGAGAGGGTAGACCTACTTATAATGACTAGGTTATTTAGCTTAGGGGTAGTAATATGGGACTATATATAGTAGCTGATAGAGCAACTATAGTCCCGGACGATATAAAGGCTTTCGGGTTAGTATAGATAGAGAGGTCTAGGTCTTAATAATATTAGAGCGGGCGGTTATATACTTACGTGGGTACTATAATTAGTTAGGCTGCTTAGGGAATAACGTTGGTTAATTAATTATCGCCGTTAGATAAGACTAGTCGCATACTAATACTAAGCACAAGTACTATATATTTAATATATATATTTTATTATATGTCTCCCTAAATACTCTAATAATAAGTATGAGGGACATACCGACTTTTCTATTAACGCTCTTATAATTATAACCTTAGTATATAGTAAATAAGTTTTATCCACTTCCTTTACTAAGCTCTTATAGAGGTACTAAGTATTACCTCCTACGTAGAGAAGGTTAATACTATATACTTATTTACTACTATATTAAGTAATAAGAAATAGGTAAGGGCTACCTAATGCCTTCTAAGTTTTCTATAAGAATGCTTAGCCTTACTACTTTCCTACTAGTAATATCCGCTTACTATAGATATAATAAAAGCAAATCTTTAGCCTAAAGAGTAATGTAGTCTATCTATAGGCTAGATTAATCTAAGTTTAGATAAAGAGTAAAGGACCTAAACTAATACGATAGATATGATATCTAAGCTCTTAGCCTTAGAGGAGTAGCTTAAAGGACTGAATAAGATTATTTTAGAAATCTTAGCGCTATATACCTAGAAGATAAGTCGAGGTATACGCTCGTAATTAGCTATTTAAACGCTCGACTATATTAAGAAACTACAAAGCTTCAAGCTCCTGCTCACTAGTATACTTAATAGACTTTAGCGCTTCTAAGATAGCCTTTCCTACCTAGTTATAGTTAATAGTAATAATATTATATTATCTACTACGGCCCTTCTAATTAGTAAAAAATAGAGCTGCCGGCGTACTTATTAGTAAAAACGCTAGTAGAGACGTTATATATCCTACTAAGCCTAGATATATAACTTTACTCTAAACTTATATCAATTTTTAAAAGCTTTAGAAGCTATCCTAGACTCTATAAGGCTATTATTATTTCAAGCGAACCTTGACCTTAAAAGGGCTCTACTAAGTGCTAGTTCGATTTACTAAGCGAAAATTAAGATACTAGCTACTATAAGGCCTAGGTTTAGACTTATAGTAAAGGATATAAGTAAGAACTTTATCTAAAATGTTAATAGTATAGTTGGTAATAAGGATTTTATAAGTAAGATATAAGTTAAAGACCTATTAAAGTTAACTAGGCTCTATCTTAGAGTTTAGTATTCCTGCGGTTTAGATAGTTCTAGATATTACTTTACAAAGTTATTCATATTGGCTAGATTTCTTATCCTACATCCTCTATAAGGGATAGTAGGACTATTAGATAATAAGCTTAAAGCTTATTTACATAAGATAGCTAATAGCCCTCCTAGTATTACTAAAGTATATTACGCTAAGCCCTCTATCTCTTTGAAATTTAGCTCGCTTCTTTATCCTAGTTAGGCCTTACCTCTAGTAGCCTTATTATAAGTAGAAACTTGCTATATAAGTATATTAGCTAAAGGGATTCTATTATATATTTCTAGTAAGATAATACAAATCTATAGTTATGAAATCTAGTTAGGTTTGGTTAGAAGCTATAATTAGTTGTTCCTTACTAATATATAGAAAAGTTTAAGGACTTTCTTTACTATAACCAGGAAGCTATTTATTATAATTAGTTTCTATATTACTTACTACTATTGATTAGCCTTACCAGACTCTATATAGACGGTATTAACTTCGTTATCTATTATGCTAAGCCTAGAGATATTATTATTATGAAGCCTAGCTAGTATTATACTATTATTAACTATCTGACCTATTTCGCTACCTCTATCAACTTCGCACTCATAGGAGAGCCTATACTATTACTAGATCTTACTATCTATAAACAATATGAGCTATATGTATTTTAATCGCCTAATGCTTACATAGTCTCTCCTCCTATAATAGAGAATAGTCCTAAGTTAAGTATAAAAATATCTATAAGTAATACTCCAAAAGAACTAAACTTATGAGGAGGCTAGTAATAACATAGATTATATAGCTAGTTAAAAAAGTAAAAATAGCTTATATTTAATTAAATCTCGATAGTAAGTCCCTAAGATAGCCTCTAGCCACTGCATAGTGATTTTACCTGCTTAAGTGTAATAGACCTTCTAACTCCGCGCCTCCTAATAATATATAGCCTTCGGTCACGTGATCGTAATTACTAACTACCTTTCCTAACTATAGCTATTCTTATACGTGCCTATAGCCTCACGATCTTTAACTTTATATTAATAATAATATGGTTTTTAATTATTTAATAGACTATAAAACTATTAACTTTTCCTCTCGCGCACTACCCGCGCTGCTATTAAATACCGACTCTATTACCGCTTCGTCCGCTAGAAGTTATTACTATCTTTATAGCTATGCTATTATTAGTAACGCTCTCTCTATTTAGCGCAAACTATACTTACTAATATTTACCTAGGCCGCCTAGGCTACCTCTGCCTTAGTAATATAGAGGACCTACTTAAAGAAGGGCTACTCTATAGGGTATATAATAACCTACTAAACGTCTACTACTAAGTTTATTTACTTAGCTTTAATACTATTACGCCTTATAAAGTCCCCTATAGGGGTATTAAGGTAAGCCTTCTTAAGGGCTATATTAATAATATACTCTCTATATATAGTAGAGTAGTTAATAAAGGAGCGGGTTTAATTAATTTTATTAAGGCTAAGCTCTCTAGTAATCCCCTTTATATTAATTATACTAAAGGGTATACCTCGCCTAGGCTTAGTATACTTCTATATAGGGTCTCTTATTAATATAATTAAGGGATAAGGATAGGGAAGAGGGAGAGGTATAAAGCCCTAGTTATTAAGCTTCTTATACTTCTAGCTATAAGAACCTCTTAGGAAACACCTCTTTAGTTAAGGAGTTACCTCTTATATAATAGTATTTATAATATCTTACTAGAAGGTTAACCTTTTAGTTTAAGGAGTTATCTTATATAGTAGCGTTCGTAGCACCTTGCTAGAAGGTCGACCTTTTGGGTTAAGGAGTTATCTCATATAGTGGCTTTTACCTTTAGTACCTTCCTAGAAGGTTAACCTTTTAGGGTAAGGAGTTATCTTATATAGTGGCTTTTCTAGGCTATAAGAGCCTTAGTAGCCCGTTTAGCTCTAATAGAATTAGCCCTAGTGCGGCGCGCATCCGACGTTATAATATTTAGAGGGTTTAGTAATAAGTAATTAGAATATATAGGGTTCCTATATTATTTTCCTTACCTAGTAGAGGGTATAGGTTAAAATACCTATATAGTATTTCCTAAATTATACTTATAAACTACATTTATTATAGTCTTTTTGCGAAGGGGCTATAGTATAATTCCGAACTCAAAGTCCTTAAGATTAATAAGCTATATAATATTCCTGATATTAATAAGATAGACCTACTACGCCTGGAAGCTTTAAAGCTTACTCTCGCTATTGGTAGCTACTTAGCTATCTAATAGTTCTAAAACCTTATTTATAGCTATTAAAAGACCTAAATATTAGGATTAAGGAACCCTTATTAAGTTCTTTGACGTCGGAATTACGCCGCAGCCGCTTCGCAAAAAGACTATAACAAATTCACCTAGTTCGTAAGCATAATTTAGGAAATACTATATAAGTACTATAACCTATACCCTCTACTAGTTAAGGAAATTAATATAGGAACCCTATATATTCCTACTACTCGTAAGTAAACCCTTATATAAAGTTAGACCCGCGCCGCACTAGGGCTAATTATATTAGAGCCGAACGGGCTACTAAGGCTCTCGTGGCCTAGAAAGGCTACCATATGAGATAACTCCTTAACCCAAAAGGTCGACTTCTAGCAAGGTAAATACTACTATATAAGAGGTAACTCCTTAACTAAAGAAGTCTTTCCTAAGAGGTTCTTATAGCTAGAAGCATAAGAAGCTCTATTACGAGCAGGGCCTTATACCTCTCCCTCTTCCTTATTCTTATCTAATCTACGATAAATCCTTAACTATATTTGCACTAGACCCTATATAAAAATATACTAAGCCTAAGCGAGGTATACCCTTTAGTATAAATAATATAGAGGGGGTTACTAAAGAGTTTAGCCTTATTATATTTAATAAAACCCGCTCCTTTATTAACTACTCCGCTATATATAGAGAGTATATTATTAGTATAGCCCTTAAGAGAGCTTACCTTAATACCCCTATAGGGGACTCTATAAGGTATAATAGTATTAAAGCTAAGTAAGTAAACTTAGTAATAGAAGTTTAATAGGTTATTATATACCCTATAGAGTAGCCCTTCTTCGAGCAGGTCCTCTATATTACTAAGGTAGAGGTAGCCTAGGTAGCCTAGGCCTATTAGGGGAATATTAGTAAGTATAGCTTTCGCTAACTAATAGAGAGAGCGTTGCTAATAATAGCATAGCTACGAAGGCGTTAGCTAACCTAATTAAATAAGAGGACTGCTAGCGGATAAAGTAGTAATAGAGGCAGTATTAGTAGCGCGGGGAGTGCGCGAGAGGAAAAGTTAATAGTTTCGTAGTTTAAATAATTAAAAGCGACGTTATTATTAATATAAAGTTAAAAATCGTGAGGCTATCTAGTATAATAGGTATATATAAGTATAGCTATAGTTAGGAAAGGTAGTTAGTAATTACAATTACGTAACCGAAGGCTATATATTATTAGGAGGCGCGGAGTTAGAAAGTCTATTATACTTAAGTAGGTAAAATTACTATATAGTAGCTAGAGGCTAAGGAACCCTTATAATTTATAAGTCCTTCTAGGTATCGGTTAATATTTAGACGCTTCCTTATCCGCTTAAAATAATATTACCTAGCCTAAGATATTAAAATTTCTAAGCTTAGTTATATTAAAGCTAATAGCGCTATTCTAAATATAATTATTAAAGATCTTAAGTACTCTAAGGATATTCTTTAATATTACTAGAAGATAGGTAATAGATAGATATAGATATGTAGTAATTAAAAAGAGTTACTATATCTTATATATTTATATAGTAAAAACTTATTTTGTATATATCTAAGTAGATTTACTAACCTTAACTTAAAAGTATAGAAAGAATTATATAATCTTCTTAACTATAACAACCTATATATATTATTAGTTTATTTTCCTATAGTAAACTTTATTTAATCCTTAGATAATACCTTATATAAAGTAGAGTTTCTTTATGAGGTAATAGCATAGTCTCTAGAAACCTTCCTAGAGATAGAAATATTAGGGCTTCTATACCTAACTCTCGTAGCTAAAAACCTATACGCGATAAAGAAATACCTAGCCTAGCCCTATCTATTAGGCTAGCCTAAAGACTTATTATAACTATATAATCCTCCTAAAATATTAGATTTAGATAATACAAAGTGCGATTTCTATAGAATAATGAAATACGCTTACATATATAATATTCTAAAATAGCGCTATATACCTTCTATTAAAGGTTATAATAATCTCGGATAAGGGCTATAGGCTATTACTAACAGTAATAGGTACGGAGTATACTAGAAGGGGGATATTATGAGCTTTATTACGAGTAAAACTATGCCTATAGGTATATTAATAATAGCTAGACGCTAGACTATACTAGGCTAAATCTTAATAACGAGCTAATTATATACTAGATTCGCTATACTAAGGTAGGGGACTACTTTAGGCTATTAAACTATATATACCGCCCCGCTATATAGTTAAGGTAGATAAGGGTAAGTAGGATATTTATAATAATAGTAAAGGCGATTAGAGATATCTTCAATAGCGAGCAGATTACTATTTTAAATAGGAGTAAATAGAGCATAGATAACTATCTTAATAATATATATTAATCTTAATATATTTAGGCTATAACGGGAGAGATTTATATTATAACTTATATACCGAACCACCTTTATTTCTATAGCTACTATCTATAATAAGCCCTGGGCTATACTATTAGCTATTAGTTACTAGTAGGGACAATAATAAGAGTCAGGCAGCCTAGGCCTATATATACTCTCTAAGGCTAATAATATACAGAGGCCTCAGCTTAGTAATATTATTAACTAGCCCTAGACGTGTAGTATTACTATAGCCCTATTAGAGAGACCCTATTAGAGTTTAGCTCCCCCCCGCTTAGTAGAATAGTAGCATACGAGGGCTAATAGTATTTTAATATATAACGAGAGCGGTTATAATAGAATCCGAAATTAGTTTCTATATTCTAAGATAGAAATTATTCCGCGCATAGGTATTTATAGATCCGCTAGCTAATAAGATATAAGACGAGGCCCGGAGCGTATATCTAGTAATAGCCTTTATAGTTAAAGCTAGAAACTGCTTTTATACTATATTTTAGGTTTAGACGTATATAGAGTTATCTGAGACCTATAAATAGCGATAGTTAGTATAGCCTTTAGCTTTATACTACTTGCTTATACCTACCTATATATTTACTTATATAGACTAGACTATATTTATATATCTATTTATCAATTACCCTAAATCTAAAGATAATAGCTAAATTTTACTCCAGGCCTCACGATATAGAAAATATAGTACTAAAACATCGAGGTTAATACCTAATTCTAGCTTAGTATTAATAGATTAGCTATTTTAACTCTAACTACCTAGCTATATTTAGGACTAACTTAATTAGAAATAAACATAGTAGGTAAATAATAGTAATACGACTTATATATCTACTATACTAGTTTGTAATTAGGATATATCACTATCTTAAGCTAAAGTGGGTAGCTACTTATATACGTAGTAGTAAAACCGTAATAATATATACTAGCTTATACTTAGTAATACTTAATTAGTAGATATCCCCTCTATTATAAGCCGCGCTAGAGCTTATAAAGCATAGACTCTAATTATAGTTTTCCCTATATTTAAGTCTATTTAAAACTATTATCTAAAGTTAAATTATTAAAGACCTATTAACTACTAGACTAGGCTAAACTAAGTAATACTATAATAGAGATAAAGTCTTAGGGTCTATTCTAGCTACTAAGGATCCTATCCCTTAGTTAGACTAACCTTTTTCTACTATACCCTAGTTACTAATATATCTAGATAGTAGTAATATCTAAGGTATTCCTAGCCTTCTAACTCTGAAATACTTAATAGAGGACATCTATAAAGCATAAAGCCTTAAGTATATCTTATAACTATATTAATATTTTAGCTTTATTAATAAATCGAGTACTAGGATAGGATGAGATAGACTTAGCTACGCAGCTTTTAAAAAAACTCCTATAGCGTATAGAACTATTATAGGAAGACTATAGGGTAGAGCGTAGAGGAGAGGGGCGTAGCGGACTTTAGTATTATTTATATATTATTATAACTAGCACCTTAATCTCGTTTTCTAGTAGTTTCTTAGCAAATCCGCGCCTAATTTAGAGGATCTCCTTTACTTAGATCTACGAATTATTTTATATATCTTTAAAGTCTATTTTTAATACTCTTACTTATTTATAAGTAGAGTTATTTTATTTATTATCTTTCTAGTTCCTATTAGTTCTAGCCCTTTCTAATAATACCTAGAGGCTAATTCTTTTACTCTTTTTAATAGCCTTTATAAGCTTCTTAGAGAGTTAAGTACCTTCGCTAAGTCTATATATCCCCGCTATTAATATATATATAGCCTCTGAGCTACTGCATAGTGATTTTACCTACTTAAGTACAATAGACCTTCTAACTCCGCGCCTACAAATAAAATATAGCCTTTAGTCACGTGATCCTTCCTAACTATAGCTATACTTATATATACCCTACTAGATAGCCTCAAGATCTTTAACTTTATATTAATAGTAACGTGGTTTTTAATTATTTAATAGACTATAAAACTATTAACTTATCCTCTTGCGCACTACCCGCGCCGCTATTACATACCGCCTCTATTACCGCTTTATCTACTAGTAACGCTCTCTCTATATTAAAGCAGTTAGTATAAGCTATACTAACTAACGTTCCCCTACTAAGGCTAGGCGGCCTAGGCTGCCTCTACCTTAGTAATATAGAGGACCTTCTCGAAGAATAGCTACTCTATAGGGTATATAATAACCTATTAAACTTCTACTACTAAGTTTACTTACTTAGCTCTAATACTATTATACCTTATGAAGTCCCTTATAGGGGTATTAAAGTAAGCTCTCTTAAAGGCTATACTAATAATATACTCTTTATATATAGCAGAGTAGTTAATAAAGGAGTAAGTTTTATTAATTATATTAAGACTAAACTCTCTAGTAACCTCCTCTATATTATTTAAATTAAGGGGTATACCTCGCTTAAGCTTAGCGTATTTATATATAAGGTCTAGTATTAATATAGTTAAGGGATAAGGATAAGGACGAGGGAGAGGTATAAGGCCTTACTTATAATAATAGAGCTTCTTATACTTCTAGCTATAAGAACCTCTTAGGAAAGACCTCTCTAATTAATAAGTTACCTCTTATATAGTAGCGTTTATAGTACGTTTAGTACCTTACTAGAAGGTTAACCTTTTAGGTTAAGGAGTTATCTTATATAGTAGCTTTATTATAAGAGCCTTAGTAGCTTATTTAGCTCTAATATAAATAGCCCTAGTGCGGCGCGCGTCCGACTTTATATAGTAATATTTAGAGGGTTTGCTTGCGAGTAGTAGGAATATATAGGGTTCTTATATTATTTTCCTTAACTAGTAGAGGGTATAGGTTAAAATACCTATATAGTATTTCCCGAATTATGCCTGCGAATTAGGTGAATTTGTTATAGTCTTTTTGCAAAGGGGCTGCGGCGTAATTCCGACCTCAATAAATTTATTAAAGGATTCTATATTATTATATAACTTTATAAATACTTCGTTCTTTAGCTTTAAGCTAAAGAACTAGTATATTAACCTAATAGAAGATATTGCTACTATAGAAAGAGGGAAAGCTAGAGGTTATTATATAAAACCTTATAATACTTATTATTACTAGGCGTCCTAGATAATAAACCTACTTATAGTTTAAGACCCTCCTAATTGAATTACTTAGAGAGTTATAGAGCTACTAAATAATAAGAAAGAACATAAAGACGCTATACTACTAGACGCCCCTAAGGAATAAGTTAAGTAGTAAAAATAAGATAAATAAGATAAGCCTTAGATTTAATATAGTAGTTTATAGACTAGCTATGCTCTTACCCTTAAGCTATATAATAAGATAGTAAATAGCAAACTTGCTATCCCTAAAGCCTTCCTTTATTAGAACTAGTTAGATTAGAATAGAATAGTCTATAACGCTACTAAAGCTATAATTAATACGTATAAGGATAGATATAACTTAAAGGCATAAGAGGTTTTCGTTCCTATTAATATAACGCTTCTAGATTAATTTAATAAAATAGGAGTTAAGAATAGGGAGCTATAGGAATAAATAGATTAATAGAATAATAATAAGAACTATTCTAAAGGCTAAGCGACTTTAGTAGCTATCTCTATAGACTTACTTAAGTATTTATAGACTAAGGTAATTTAACTTAACTATAGTATAATTAATCCTATTTTCAAAATAGGTATTATAATAAACGATTAGGATTTTATATTACTTCTACTACTAAGATATATTACTATCCTAGACTTCGTTATAACCTACTTATAGATTACTATTACCCTTTATAGCCCTATAAATATACTAATTAGAGAGATTATTTCTAGACCTAAGAAAAGAATACTAAAGAAGAAAGTACCTAGGAGGAAGTATAATATAGTATATTAGAAAGGTATCGAAGTTATTAAAGCTATAGATACTACTTTCTCCTATAATAATTATAGACCTATACGAATAACACCTATATTACAAACAGGAGATATTAATATAATATGTAAAACGAAAGATAAGAATATTTAACCTATTAATAACGCTATATTAGATAGCTTAATACTAGATAGAGACCTAGAGTAGAAGTTAAAGGTATAGGTAAGGGCGAAGGAGAATATAATACTAGATCCTAGCGCCCTATTAATAATCCTAATTATACTAAAGTTCTTAATTATTAAATAAGGAATAAGGCTTATAAGAGCTTATCAAGAAGCTATCCTAAAGGCTATTAATTATCTATAGCCTAAAGAAAAAAAGCTCCTTTTAGCTATTCTTATTATAAGAGAGAAGGCTTTAGCTTAGGAATTTAAGTATTATAGCTCTATATACCCTTCTATTATACCTCTATAGATAATTAAAATAATACTATATAAGGCGTAGTAAGTAAAAGGAATCTTAATATTAAGTGGACTAGAGTAGGATATTATTATAATTCTAAAGGATAGACTAGAGAAGGGAATCCTTAAGTAAAATAATATAGCCTACTATAATATATTCTTCTTTATATAAAAGAAAGATAGTAAGATAAGGCTAATTAACTTAGCAACTAAGGTAAACGTAGTTATAATATACGAGTAGTACTACCCCCTTTAGTAGACGATATTTCAAAAGACTTCGCTATATATTAACTATTATTATTACTAGACTTCTTCCTAGGATATAACTAAGTCCCCTTAGACCCTATAAGTAGAGACTTAACGACGTTTATATTATATATTAGTCTATATAGCTATATATATTACCTTAAGGAGTAATAAACTTAGTTACTTAGTTTATATAGGTTATAATTGAAATCCTATACGACCTTATCCCTAGCTACTATAAAGCCTTCCTTAATAATATCGCTATTAAAAGACTAACTTTATAATATAATAAAGAAGAGATTAAGTCTTATCTAAGGATTTATAGATTTATTTTATAATATTTATAGAGTATTGATAAGGTCCGAGTTGAATTGGAGCTAGTAGAGTATATAGTAGTAGTAGTTAAGCTATAGTAAGCCTAGGAAGTAGTAATAATTATTAGCTATATTTATAATACTAATAGGCGTCGTCTTAACGAAGCAAAGATAGTTAAGATCTATAAATAGGGTGCTTATATTAATCTAACTAAGTTAAGGGCCTTCTTTAGATTTATAACGTTCTATAGATCCTAGGTAAAGGACTACTCTATTATTATAAAGCTACTTACTAACTTACTTAAGAAGGATACCTTATTTAGCTAAGAGGAGAAGTAGTAAATAGCTATAAATACCTTAAAGAAAATACTTATAAGGGCCCTAATTCTTATTACTATAAACTATAGCCCTAAAGGAGGAGATATCTACCTTATAGTTAATACTAGTAATATAGGATAGGGCGGAGTCCTAGGATAATTTATTAATAACTAGCACGTAGTCTCTCGCTTTATAAGTAGTACTTAGTTAGGACTGGAGCTATTATATAACGCTAGGAAAAGGGAACTATATAGTGTTCTAAAGGCTTTAAAGAGGGTATATAACTATTTATATAGATAATACTTTATCCTAGAGATAAATACTTAGATAATAGTTATATAGCTTAATAGAGTAGCTATAAACCTCCTAGGAGCCCTTATTCTTCACTAGATAATATAGATTTAAATATTTAACTTCGAGGTATAATATATCTATAGTACTTAGAATATAATAGTAGATAGCTTATTATAAAAACCCCGGAGACCTTCTAATATTATTAATAAAAAAGCTAAGAGGGACATTAACTCTTAGATCAATTTATAGATCTTCTTTATAGATATAGAAGTTAGTTCCTTTTTTAATTAAGCTTAACGCTATAGTAATAAGTAATATATAGAGGAGGTCCTAGTGGGAAATATAGAGCTTATTAGTAATATAATAAATATCCTATATGTACTTCTTAATACTTTATAAACCTATTTAGTATAGTCTTAATAAATCGCTTATTACTTAATAATATAGAGATACCCTCTAGGAATTTAACTAGTAAGGTATTATAACTTTAAGACGAGTTATCTCATATAGTGGCTTTCACCTTCAGCACCTTGCTAGAAGGTCGACCTTTTGGGTTAAGGAGTTATCTCATATAGTGGCTTTCACCTTCAGGCACCTTGCTAGAAGGTCGACCTTTTGGGTTAAGGAGTTATCTTATATAGTGGCTTTCGTAGCACCTTGCTAGAAGGTTTAGCGAGGGTGTTGCTATAAGAGCCTTAGTAGCCTATTTAGCTCTAATATAATTAGCCCTAGTGCGGCGTATATCTGACTTTATACGAGGGTTTGCTTACAAGTAGCAGGAATATATAGGGTTCTTCTATTATTTTCTTTAATTAGTAGAGGGTATAAGTTAAAATACCTATATAGTATTTCCCGAATTATACCTATAAACTAGGTGAATTTGTTATAGTCTTTTTGCGAAGGGGCTGCAGCGTAATTCCGAACTTAATAACTTTAAGACTAGAGTATTAGACTATTATATTTAGAACTACCTACTTTTTACTAGACTAATAAATCAAAAGCTAATATTATAATAAGTTATTAATAATTATAAGTAGTAGAAGAAGCTAATCGCAAAGGCCTGTAAAGAGAGTACTAATTAAGGTAAGTAAGCTATAGCCAGGAGACTATCTAATTACTATTTCAAGGCTAATATACATATAGAGATTAGTAAATCCCTAAAAAGTTACCCTAATTACTAAAAGAGGGGAGCTTAATATATAGATAATATAAGAACCTGTAGCTCCCTAAAGGGACTACCCTTTATAAGGATCTCGTTAGATATATAGAGAGTAAGTAAGTAATACCTCATTAAGGTAAGGGATCTACTAATAGGATAGCCTAAAGCCTACTAGCTTAAGAGAGCGACTTTAGCTAAGCTCGCTAAGTTTATCTATGAAGAGGTTACTTATTATTATAGATTGTATAGCAAATTTATTATTAATAGAAGCCTGGAGAATAAGGACGCTATTATCAAGTTTAATAAGAAGTATAATATAAGGAGGAAAGTAACGTCTATATATAACCTAAGGGCTAATAGAGCAGTCGAGGCTAGTTATTAGCTAACTACTTATATATTATTAATATGGCCTCTGGCCACTGCATAGTGATTTTACCTGCTTAAGTGCAATAGACCTTCTAACTCCGCGCCTCCTAACAATACATAGCCTTCGGTCACGTGATTATAACTCTCCTCACTATAGCTATACGTATATATACCCTACTAGATAGCCTCACGATCTTTAACTTTATAATAATAATAACGTGGTTTTTAATTATTTAATAGACTATAAAACTATCGACTTTTCCTCTCGCTCACTACCTGCGCCGCCGTTAAGTACCGCCTCTATTACCGCTTCGTCCGCTAGAAGTCGTTACTATCTTTATTAAAGCAGTCCTCTTATTCGATCGGGTTAGCTAACGCCTTCGCTATGCCGTCGTTAGTAACGCTCTCTCTATTCGGCATAAGCTATACTTACTAATATTCGCATAGGCTGCCTGGGCTGCCTCTGCCTTAGTAATATAGAGGACCTACTTAAAAAAGGGCTACTCTATAGGGTATATAATAACCTGCCGAACTTCTGCTACTAAGTTTACTTACTTAGCTCTAATATTATTACGCCTTATAGAGTCCCCTATAGGGGTATTAAAGTAAGCCCTCTTAAGGGTTATATTAATAATACGCTCTCTATATATAGCGGAGTAATTAATAAAGGAGTAGGTTTTATTAATTATATTAAGGGTAAACTCTCTAGTAACCCCCTCTATATTATTTATACTAAAGGGCGTGCCTCGCTTAGGCTTAGTATATTTATATATAGGGTCTAGTACTAATATAGTTAAGGATTTATTATAAGTTAGATAAGGATAAGGAAGAGGGAGAGGTATAAGGCCCTACTTATAGAGCTTCTTATACTTCTAGCTATAAAAACCTCTTAGGAAAGACCTCTTTAGTTAAGGAGTTACCTCTCGTATAGTAGTATTTACCCTTAGTATCTTATAATAAGGTTAACCTTTTAGGTTAAGGAGTTATCTTATATAATAGCTTTTACCTTTAGTACCTTACTAGAAGGTCGAACTTTTAGGTTAAGGGGTTATCTTATATAGTAGCTTTTATAGCACCTTATTAGAAGGTTTAGCGAGGGTATTACTATTGGAGCCTTAGTAGCTTATTTAGCTCTAATATAATTAGCCCTAGTGCGGCGCGTATCTAACTTTATATAAGGGTTTACTTGCGAGTAGTAGGAATATATTAGGTTCCTATATTATTTTCCTTAACTAATAGAGGGTATAGGTTAAAATACCTATATAGTATTTCCCGAATTATACCTGCGAACTAGGTGAATTTGTTATAGTCCTTTTGCGAAGGGACTGCGGCGTAATTCCGAACTTAATAGTATTTATTATAAAGGAGTGAGAAGTTAAACCTAGCTATAGCTATAACTATAGCGTCTATTAGAATTTAGGACTATAGGATCTCCTTAATACTATTAAACTCTCTACTCCTCCTTACCTTATTATTATACTTAATTCTATACTTATAGCGTTTATAGATATTTAGATTATTATATAAGTAACTTTCCTAAGCTTTATAGAAGAAGTAGTTAGTATTGAGTTCGGAATTACGCCGCAGCCCCTTCGCAAAAAGACTATAACAAATTCACCTAGTTTATAAGCTTAATTTTGGAAATACCATATAGGTATTTTAACCTATGCCCTCTACTAGTTAAGGAAAACAATATAGGAACCCTATACGTTCCTACTACTAGCATGCAAACCCTCTTATAACTTATAGTAACTAGCTAACTTTATAAAGTATCTTAACTACCCTAGGTCTATAAAGGTATCTATATCGCCCTACTTAGCCCCTATTACCCCGAGAGATATTATATTTAACCCTACTAATATCTTAGCGGTATTTAATACTACAAGACCTAAAAAATAGAAAACAGTTAAACCTAAGGGACCTTCTTAATAATAAGATCGCCCTCCTAGAAGATGTTATTAATAGAATAGATCTATAAATAAGGTTTAGTTACTATTTCTATAAAGTAGTTTTACTTATTTTTTAACACTCTCCTTTATTATATTATAAGGAGTCTTAAGGGGATAATTAGAATAGAATAAGATAAACTTAGCTACGTAGCTTTTAAAAAAGCCCCCTTAGCGTATAGACCTATTATAAGAAGACTATAGAGTAGAGCGTAGAGGAGAGGAGCATAGCAGACTTTAGTATTATTTATATATTATTATAACCAGCACTTTAATAATCCTATACCTCGTTTTCTAGCATCTTCCTAGCAAATCCGCGCCTAATTTAGAGGATCTCTTTTAATTAAATCTATAAATTTTATTATATATCTTTTAAGTCTACTTTTAATATTCTTACCGATTTATAAGTAGAGTTATATTATTTATTATCTTTCTAGTTCCTATCGGTTCTAGCCCTTTCTAGTACTAGCGAGTAAATTCCTCACTATAGCTTTAATCTATTCCCTACTAACGTTGAACAACATTATTACTATTATACTAGGAAGGCTCTATACAACTATTAATAAGTATTTCTAAGAGTACTAAGTAGTTACCTAGAAGGCCTTCACTCTAAAGTAAATAACTATCTTCCTAGCCTTGCTAAGGGTACCTGCTTAGCTATAGCGCTTAAGGAGGCTATTAAGAATATAAGTAAGAAGTTCTATTAAGCTCGGAATTACGCCGCAGCCCCTTCGCAAAAAGACTATAACAAATTCACCTAGTTCGCAGGTATAATTCGGGAAATACTATATAGGTATTTTAACCTATACCCTCTACTAGTTAAGGAAAATAATATAGGAACCCTATACGTTCCTACTACTCGTAAGCAAACCCTCGTATAAAGTCGGATGCGCGCTATACCGGGGCTAATTATATCGGAGCCGAACGGGCTACTGAGGCTCTCGTAGCAACGCCCTCGCTAAACCTTCTAGCAAGGTAAAAGCTACTATATAAGATAACTCCTTAACCTAAAAGGTCGACCTTCTAGTAAGGTGCTAAAGGTAAACGCTACTATATAAGAGGTAACTCCTTAACTAGAGAGGTCTTTCCTAAGAGGTTCTTATAGCTAGAAGTATAAGAAGCTCTGCTGCTATGAGCAGGGCCTTATGCCTCTCCCTTATCCTTATCCTTATCCCTTAACTATATTAGCACTAGACCCTATATATAAATACGCTAAGCCCGAGCGAGGCACGCCTTTTAATATAAATAACGCAAAGGGGATTGCTAGAGAGTTTAGCCTCGATACAATTAATAAAACCTGCTCCTTTATTAACTACTCCGCTATATATAGAGAGTATATTATTAATATAGCCCTTAAGAGGGTTTACCTTAATACCCCTATAGGGGACTCTATAAGGCGTAATAATATTAGAGCTAAGTAAGTAAACTTAGTAGTAGAAGTTCGGCGGGTTATTATATACCCTATAGAGTAGCCCTTCTTCGAGTAGGTCCTCCGTATTACTAAGGTAGAGGCGGCCTAAGCGGCCTAGGCGAACGTTAGTAAGTATAGCTTGCGCCGACTGCTTTAATATAGAGAGAGCGTTACTAACGACGGTATAGTAAAGATAGTAACGACTTCTAGCAGATAAAGCGGTAATAGAGGCAGTATTTAATAGTAGCGCAGGTAGTACGCGAGAGGAAAAGTTAATAGTTTTATAGTCTATTAAATAATTAAAAACCACGTTATTATCAATATAAAGTTAAAGATCGTGAGGCTATCTAGTAGGGTATATATAAGTGCGGCTATAGTTAGGAAAGTTACGATCACGTAACCAAAGGCTATATATTATTAGGAGGCGCGGAGTTAGAAGGTCTATTGCACTTAAGCAGGTAAAATCACTATGCAGTGGCTAGAGGCCTAAGAAGTTCTATATAGTAAAAGAGTATACTAACTAGTAAGAACGAGATATTATATTAGAGGTATCCCTATAGAGACTTAGAGTTCTATAATTAAGGATATATTAAAACGTATATATATACTCTATAAACTCCTAAAATACAATAGAATACTTATTAATATTCCTAAGCGCTAATCTTATTATTACTAAGGATAATATTAATACTCCTCTAATATTATTTATAACTTATAATATATTACAGGGCTTTCGTAGTGACTCGATCTAGTTAGTAGCCTACGTAATATCTATAGTAATATCCTTCTTTAAACCTATCTAAGTTAGCTAGGACAGGATTGAGTTTATAAATATTGGTTTCAGATATAATAATTTATTTAAGATTCTTATTAGCAAAGCTTAAAAATAGTTCCTATCCTATACTCGAATTTAAGTACTTAGTATTAATACTAGCCTCGGGGATATTATATATAGTAGTAAAATAAGGATAGATATTACTTATATACTAAAGAGTATAGCAACTAGCTCTAAGAAGGTAATACCAAATATAGACTAGTACTATAGTAATAACTACTAGGACTTTAGATTTAATATTAATAAGAGGTTAGAGGATATAATATTATCTAACTAGGAGAAGTTAAGTATAACCTCTATATATACTAGGAATAACATTATAGAGAATAAAGGGGTAATTAAACGCTTTATAGACAAGTTTATTAGTTATTTTATTATCTAGTCTATGTAGGTTATAGCTAACCTTAGTAAGGGGTCTATTATGTAGAAGAGAACTTAGTAGAGAATTCCTTTATTTTATAAATAGTTAGCTAATGGAATAATAGATAGGCCCTTATATTATACTACTCATTATAACCCCTACTTTATTATCCTCTTCAAATAGAATAAAAACTTTATAAGTAGAGATAAAAACTAACCTAGCTTCTTAAGAGAATTCTACTAAGTTCTTATAAAAGTTGATACTAGAGGACTATAATTATAAGCCTTAGATGGATAAGTAAGATATCAGTTATAATTAAAGCTGCTTACTATGTTTATAATACTGACCGTAAATACTTAGTATTCTAGGTCCCCGCTATAGACGTTACTATATTTAAGAACTACTATTATAAGATTACCTAAAAGCTTAAGATTAAAGGTATTAAGGATAATTAAGTAAATATTAAAATCCTAGTTCAGGCTGCTTTAGAACGGGACGATATTAATAGCTAGCTACTTATTATTAATAACGCTAATAATATAGATTTACTCTTTAATAACCCGTAGCTAATATTATATCTCGCGTCTAGTCCAAAGGGTTCTATTCTATTTATAATATAGAACTATAAGGTTATAATGAGATATAGTCGAGGTTACCCTATGCGCCTATAAGAGATAGATACTATAGAGGCTACTAGGCTCCTATATAAAGACTTGGATAAAAGCTAGTTTAGGGATGGTAAAAGCATAATAGAACTACTAGAATACCTTACCTACTTACACATAGCTATTTACTAAGTATCTACTTATATAGCTATAAATATAAATATAAGAATTTCTAATTATCTTAAATATTATAAGTCTAGTAATAGTACGCTAGTAAAGCTACGACGTAGGGACTTTAATAACTAAGATTAGTACAAGTTAATTTAAAACCTAGTAGCTATAATATAGTTAATCGCCTTTAAAAGTATTTGATAGGATAACCTACTAGTAGTAGAATATCTTAGGTGTATTTACTATCTTATAGAGAAAGATATCCTAATAGTACTCTTACCCCCTAGAGAGGATAAATTAAATAGTAATAAAGTAATTAGTAGCTTAAAAGTTTATATATTTATCTTATAGCGTGAGGCTATAGATAGATTTAATATCTATTAAATAGTATACCTTATAATAGAAAGCTAGTTTAAAAAGAAAGAAAAATGAGAGAGGAGTAAGGAAAATAGGCAATGAAGATAATTTCGCAGCTTTCTAAGGTATTTCCTTAGCTATAATATGAAAACGTAGATATCTAGATAGCCTACCTATTATATATATAAGTAGGGCGGCCTCTAGCCACTGCATAGTGATTTTGCCTGCTTAAGTACAATAGACCTTCTAACTCCGCGCCTCCTAATAATATATAGCCTTCGGTCACGTGATTATAACTCTCCTAACTATAGCTATACTTATATATACCCTACTAGATAGCCTCACGATCTTTAACTTTATAT
>JAVHLU010000558.1:0-54254 GCA_036785755.1 Colletotrichum ledebouriae | reverse complement strand
CATTAGCTATTCCCCTACTTAACCTCTTATAACTATTACTAGAGGGACTCTATTACTACTATTAAATTAGCTTATAATAGCTTATTTTAAGTTTTAGCTATATTACTATTAACTATCTTACTAACTAGTAGGGAGTAGCGCTCAACCTATTATTATTATTATAATAATAAGCTTAAATATATAAGGGGTTAGACCTAAGTTTATTTAATAAGAGGTTATTATAATATTATTTATTTAAGCTAAAGAAGAAAAGGGGAAGTTTTCCTCTCTAGTAGAGATTTCGCTAGTCTATAGGAAATAACTAAGTTAGCCCCGGGTAAGCCCTAGGTAGCTCCTTAAGGCGGTAAACCTAGGTAGAAGCCTAAGTAGGCTTAACCCGGGCGTAGCCCGTAATAGATAAGTTAGTAATATTAGAGGAGATAGGTATTATAGAGGTAGAAGCTTATACCTACTAGTTCCTTACTTACTACTTCTAGTTCTATAAGTTCTTATATAATATTATTAGTAATTAAGGGTCTAACTAGGTAAGCTATTTCTAAGCTAAATTCTATTACTTTATTAGTATAAAGTGTAAGAATAGGTATATAGGTAGCAAAAGGGGCGGTAAAACAGCCTGAATAATAGATATTAATAGGCTGAGTAATATGGTGATGAAAGCTAATAAATTTAAGCATAAGGAGGTATTTTCCTTGGAATTAATTGATGGTATTGATGATATTATTATTGATGTTATTGTTGATATTATTGATATTAATTCTAAGTTACAAATCCTGCCCTCACGAAGTGAGGGGTAAGATATTCTGAAACGTAACTGCAAAGCAGTAGCTTATTAAGCAGAAATCGCGCTTGGATCACTATGTGGTCCGTGCGCAATTTCTGTATATTTATAGCTATAAAGCTAAGGATTATATATATATATAAGGTTATTGCTATTATTAGAATTTATATAGATCTTTGAAATATTTATTCCATAAAGGAAATACCTTTATAGTTATTATTTTATGTTTTATAGTTATTAAAGTATTATTAAAAAGATATTACATAGGTATATAACTATATATACTATAGTTATTTATTGAGGTTTTTTTAAACCTTATAAGATTATTATAGAACTTTTAAGATATACCTTCGGTATTCTTACATAAAGAGACTATTAAATACTATATACTACTTATAGATTAATAGTAATACTAAGAAATAGAACTAGGAAATAGGCTATCTTATAGGTATTTAGAACCTAGGTATAGGATTACTAGGGGTAGCCCTTACTTATTACTTAGCTAGCGCTCTATAATAGGGTTAGTAATATAACTAGATTCTCGCTATTCTTTTTAGAATATAGGTATTATACTAACCCTATACTTATTATAAATAATATATTATAGGAGACCCCCTCTAGGGATATAATAGCTACCCTCCTAGTAAGAAGCTATTATAGTTATATTATAAATATATTATAATAGGAGTCCTAAGCTTATATATTATTAAGTTAGATATACCTAGTAATATCTACCCTAGGTTCTATATAAACCTCCTCTAGAGGGTACTAGAGGACCCCTTACCTACCTAGATAAGGATAGATCCCTAGCTACTACTAATTATAGCTAATAATAGTAAATTTAAGTAATATATAGAAGAGATATATATAGTATAATAAAACGTAGTTAAGCGAGAGTAGAAGCACGAGGTCCTAGTCAAGTAAGAGGGATATATAGAGCCTACCTAGGAGCCTATAGAAGCTATTATAGAGATTACTATAATAAATAGGTATAAGGCCCTATATAAGCTAGTTATAGATAATAATAATAACCTAGCTTATCCCTAGGGGAGGGCTAGCTAGGAGGGGGGATAGTATTATAAGCTATACTTAGGTTAAGCTTACCTAGGCTTCTACCTAGGCTTATTACCTAGAGAGCTACTTAAGGCTTACCTAGGGCTTACTTAGTAGTCCCTTATAAACTAGTAAAATCTCTACTAGAGAGGAAAACTTCCCCTTTTCCTCTCTAGCTTAAATAAATAGTATTATAGCAACTTATTATTAAATAAACTCAGGTCTAACCCTTCGTAGTTATATAAGTAAAGCTATTTTTATACCTAATAATAGTACGCTCTACGCTCTTATTATATATACTTATATACTATTAAGCCCCTATACTATATATTACGCCTCTAACCTATATATAGCTTAATATTACGCTATGCGCAGCCCGCCTACTATAATACTATACTACTTATAGTTATAATAATTATGATTATATAACTAAAGGCTATATATATAATTAGGAGGCGCGGAGTTAGAAGGTCTACTATACCTAAGTAGGTAAAATTACTATATAGTAGCTAGAGGCCTTAACTAATCTATAATTAGCTATACTTATATAACTTAGGTTATAATAGTAATAAACTTAATAATAAAAAGTAATATTATAAGGAATTACTATAAGTAATAATAAGTATCTATATATATAAGTATATAAAATATATAAAATAATTAAACAAAGTATTAAATACCTTTGAATATATTAAATTTAAGTAACTTAAAATTAATTAGAGAACTTAGCTAGTTATATTATATGATATTAAAACTAAAGGGGTCTATTAAATCGACCTCTTTTTATATATAATAGGGCGTAATATATTTATACATAAAAGCAGTAATAACTATAGCTTAATTAGGTAATATCTAGAGGCGTAAGTCCTATAAGGATTTATACGTAGAGGTTTTGGAAACTTATATTTTAATATATTAGTTATTTTATACCCTAAACTATACGATTCGATAGCGCCTTTTTTGCTTCGGTGGAATACCTATTCCATTCCGATAGATTCGCAGTGAAATCTAGCTCCCATACTAGTTATCTGCTACCTAAAATTTGACGAGTCTCTAATCGCGAGTGATCACAGACATTGAGAGCCGACGACATCCAGTTGGAGTCTCTGACGCTATTATCAGGATTTCTGACTCTTAGGATTGCGTAAATAATTCCACGAGCTCCCACATCCCGTTATGCCGGACTATTCCCAAAGCTGTCATTCCAGCGTATTTCGATATCTCAACAACCCAAAACTTGCCTTTCGCCCCCAGCATTCCGAAAGCGCTGTCCGGGACTTTGATGTCGACATCCGCCCCAAACTCCCAAAGAAGTCGGATGATTCCCTGGTGATTCAGCATACACGCGTAATTGATCACGCAACCATACTTGTCTACTTTTGCATTTGCATCGGCTCCATATTCCAGCATCATTTTGACAGCCTCGAGGTTTTCGTTATATATGGCTGCCCTCAATGGCCCCAGGCAGTCTTGGCCCGTTCTTGCAGCGGTGTTTTTCTCGTGGTGTATGAGGAATTCTAGTATGTCCAGTCGGTTGTAATCCACGGCTGCCGTCAGGGCATCGGTCTTTTCTAAGACCTGATTCGGCCCCCACATGCCTCGGATTTCAGTTGTTCGGGACCGTGGCCAGGTGCTTGCTCCATTCTCCAGGAGTAGCTTCGCAATCGCAGACTGTCCGTTCCGCGTGGCGTTGACGAGTATAGTCTCGTTTCTGGGTGACCAGCCGTCGACGTCCGCCCCTGCCTCTAGCAGCAGGCGCACAACTTCAACATGTTTCCCACGCACGGCATGACTCAGAGCGCTCCCGCGGTCTTTCTGCGCATTTATGTCTGCCCCATAACGCAAGAGCAGATGGACAACCTCCTGATGGCCGAAATATGAAGCCTCCTGCAATGCTCCTTCGCGGCCACCCCAGTCAGGTTCCGCCCCATTTTCCAACAGCTCGTGTACGACGTCTCGATGACCGTACCTGGATGCTTCCAACACTGGCGTAGTGAATTCGTACGCCTTTTTGTGCAAATTGACGTTTGCTCCTCGATCAAGAAACAGCCTCACCATATCTTGTCGCCCATGGCTCGCAGCATATGCAAGAACGCAATAGCCCTCATTTGCGTTTACATCAACTCCCATATCTAGGAGGAGCTCCGCTACATCGCACAGTCCTGAGAAGCCGCAGGCTTGGAGAGCCGTCATTGCCGCATCTGGGGGGTCTAAACCTGTCCCACGAGTTATCAAAGCTCTTGCTACACCGCGCAACCCGTACGCACACACAAGCGACAAGGCGTACTTCCGCAGTACCCCGTTTGGCCTAAGTGATAATCTGGTATATATAGCCTCCTCACGCCTGATATCATCGTCTAGCCTCTCCCAGAACTGCCACAACTTTTGATTTTGCAAAAAGACGACAGCAGGTTGGACCACGCCATCCGCGTCCCCAGAGAGGCGAGCAAACTCCACCCAATATGCAGCCTTTCTTAGTAAAGGGAACTCAGATAAGCATTTCGGGTACGAGGCATCTGACAAATAGGTAAGGTAGGTAAGAAGGTTGCGAGTGATTTCGATGCCAGCATTGCATTGTTCGAAATCCGTTCTCCCCGAGTCGATGAGGTACTCTCTCACTGAAGAGTGAGCGAGGTTGAGTTTCCGTAGGCGTTTGTTATAAGAGTCTTCAACAACCAGTGAAACCAGACTCGGACAGAAATGAAGGATATCCTCTGGATCGGGAAGCCTGTCCTGCTCTTTGAAGTCCTGCGACTTAATAGCCACTAAGTCCACTGCCTCTTCTAAGAGCAGAGGTCGAGATGAATACACTAGAAACTGCAGAAGGCGTATTGACTTCGCCTTGCGGCTTTGCGGGATATTGTCAAGTATTCGACTATAGGTTTCGTTGAGGTCCTCAGGTAGACTTTTGAGGGCTATTTCGATCTCCTCAAGACTAAGACAGTCCTCGAGGCAGTCCAACTGGCATGCCGCCCATCTGAACCTGTTGCGCCCATCATTAATCGCTGATGAATTTGGAAACAGTGAAAGAGAATGGAAGGCAAGACTCACATCCCATCGGCCTTATTTCCTATTTGGTCGCAAATCTGCTGAAGGACCAGAGGGTTCGACGCCCACCTCCTGAAACCAGGCTTTGTTCTCACCCTAGACTTAACGTAGGAACGAATATCTGCGTTGACGGATTCCACGTCCAGAGATATATAATTCCTCTTTCCAATGATGTCCGGAATCTTCCGTCGAAATTCTTCCTCTGGTCGGCCAGTTATGAGGAATTTGATGTGCCTGAGGCAAGGAGAGCAAGTGAGGTATTTGATCCACGAGAGTAGCTCTTTCCGGTATGAACATTCATCCAACGCGTCGATGATGATGCATACATCCTCAGAAGCCTCGAGCATAGAAGCAAAACAAATCACCAACTCGTCCATCGTTGGCTGGCTGTTTCCATTTGTGCTTGAGTTGAATAAGCCATCAAGCTTCTGCAGGATCTCTAGCCCCTGGGTACCAATCGTGAGGGCGTAGAGCTGGAACATGAGGGATCGCACCATATGGTCCACTGTCTGCTTTTGGCCGTCACCAAAGTCGAAGAAGAATTGCAAGACAACACGGATACCTTGTATCACGAGCGCATCGTGAATGGTGGTGCTGAGAACGGTTTTCCCGCATCCTGGCAAGCCATAGAGCCATAAATGCTGGCGTATCCCGATCGCCCATTGCTGGAAGGTCCAAGAGTTGAAGATCCATAGACCGGTGCCTTGGTGGCGTAGTCGTCTTGCATGATTCAAGTTGATTGATACGTCGGGAGGATTGAGCCACTGCCTGATGCGATCGAGGTGCGCTCCGGTCCTCACATTTTCGATTATGGCCTTCGTTTCGTTCAGGGCCTGGGACTGCTTGAGTTGGGCTTCTTCAACTATCTCCTTGGTGAGTTTAGTTTCCGACTAATGGGGACAGGAAGCTTGACAAAACTCACTAGACTGCAGTACATCTGTGATCCTTGTCTGTGTTTCCACTTTCGAGGGGGCGATCTGCCCGAGCAAGTCCTTTGCGTAAGCTGCCGCAGTCATTGCCGCGAAGCCTTGCCAGATCTTGTTTTTGTGTGTATCTGAATAGTCGCAGATACCACGGATGACGAGGCAGGGGAAGTGATTGACCAGGCCGGCTGCCTCCATTTCAAAACAGAGAACAGTTCTTTGAGCAGCCATCTCATCTCGTTTCAGCGCATCCTTCATGAGCCGATTTGCCGAAGCTATCAACCCATGGTGGACGGCAGGCTGACTATCGTCATCCTCGTCGCGATTGCGCCTTTGAATGGCAAAGGCAGCGTCGCAAAATTCTGAGCAAGATGCTGAAGAATTCAAAGGGTGGACAAAATCCGAGCGGTATAATACATCGCTTTCTGCCGGCGGACTCGAGTGCGTCTTCCGTAAGCGCGGTCGTTGTTGCAATGCCTTCTCAACCGCTTCGTTTATCCGGTTGCCTTCTAGAGCGTGTCTGGCCTCAAGAGCTCCTACAGATGTGAGAAGTATCTGAGGCGGCTGGTTCAAGTGGAGCGTCTCGGAGAAGGCCTGGTTCTGAATCAATTTGCCGAAATCGTACTGGATTACGCCGCCCTCTCTAGCAATCGGGCACCCAACAACAACGTCGCCGAGGCGGATGTCGTGCAATAGGCTGGGTGCACCACCGCCGATGCCAACCATTAATCCGATGCGTATGTTGGGGAAACTGTGGACTAGGTCCCTCGCGACAACTGCAGCAGAGACCGTGCCGTATGCTGATTTCGGCAAGACTGCGATTACGATGTTATGCTTTCCCATCCGTCCCAAGGCGTAAGCATTGTTATCCTGCGGGGCAACAGCGTCAGGATCCTCATGCTTCTCGTCGAGGAAGGCCTGGGCGGCAATGAATTCCGTAGTTATAGCGCAAATCCACCCTACAGTGTAGTCTTGAGGATTTGACATGAGTACGAAATCGCCGACCAGCAGACGCCCGGTTTGCTATTTGGATGAGTTCTGTTGATGAGAAGAGAAGGTCAATCACCGGGGTGACCACGCAGAAGAGGGATGAGAAGGCACAAGTTCGTGGTTCGCCGGGGAGAAACCGTACGCGAGCTGTAAGAATACTGGTCGCGAGATGGTTCGCGCCCCATTGCCTAACGACCGGGCAACCTACTGATCCGGATTCTATTGGGCACAGTGATTTGAGGAGGCAGATTCAGTCGGTCAGGCGGCATCAGCAGGCCATCATCATCCACGACGTCGAGCCGATCCAATCAGAAAACAGCTTCCGCGGTGAGTGTCTAAGGCATGATGCATGTCCCCAAGTCGTAGTCTTCAAGTTGATTACCTACGTGTAGCTGGTTTTCAAACAACATCAAATTGCAAAACCCCTCCCTCGTCAAATTGCAAAGATTCCAGGTTGATCTCTTCTCTCCGCTTTCGGAACGCAATCGTCGTCGATGGATCAATGACGGAACCGTCACCTACGACCAACGGCTTGAATCCGTCCGTGATTTTCCAGTCGTACTTCAGAAGCAGATGACACAAAGCAATCTTGATCTCGTTCGCCGCGAAGAAACGTCCAGGACAGGCGAATACCCCGTACCCGAATCCAACTAGCTCCGGGGTGGGGGTGACCAGCTGCGCCTTGCCCTCTCCTCCTGTCTGCTCGCGGAGGGTTTTGAAACGGAATATGTCAAACTTCTCGGGATTGGGGTAGACATCAGGGTCCATCATGTTGAGGCAGTGGGTGTACGTGCGTTCTCCTCGCCGGACCTGAGTCCCATCAGAAAGCGTGACGTCCGCCAGCGCGACACGGCGCAAGGTCACTGGATGAAATCAGCACGCTTTACGAACCGGACCAGAGAGATGCGTAACTCACAGACAGCTGTAGGCCATATCCTCTGAGCTTCCTTGATTGCACTGTCGACTAGTTGCAGGTGATTAAGTGCCGTCTTAGACCAACCCTCAGTCCGCAAGACCTGTACGATCTCCTGGCGCAGCGGATCAATAGCTTCAGGGTGCTCAGCTAGGAGTATGAGTACGCGACTCAGCAGGTCATATGTAGTATGTATCGCAACAAACGAGATCATGAGCTGGAAGGCAACCGGGTCGTAGGCCATGCCCTGCGATTCCATCTCTGCCCATTCGATAGTGTCGTGGGACGCCGGTGCCGGCTGTCCGGCGCTTTTGGCCGCCTCTTTGACTTTCGAGCGGCTTTCAAGTACAGGAAAAAGAATCTCGTTGGCCTCAGAGACAAAAGCTCGAATCTGTCTACAGGAAGGATCCAGCCAGTTCACCAGCGGTCTCAGAGCGCGCGGGACCATGTTGAGCTTGGCCGCCGCAGCGAAAGCGGTTGTGGTGAACTCCTTGGTGATTCTGAGCCACGCCTCGTTGCGACATAGATCTGGGCCGAGGAATACTCGGGAAGATAGTCGTCCAACCAGATCTAACATGGAATCTTTCACGGCTATTTTCTGCCAGCCTGGGAAACGATGAGAAAAGTCTCGGCACACGAAACCGAAGATTCGAAGAAGGGCGAGGTCGTACCTGGGGAGTTTCCAAATATCAACTCGGTTGCGAAAGCAGCTTCCAAGGAAATAGGTTCCAAAACAACATCTGACGGTGTAAGCCGCTTATGCTCTGTGAAATTCGTTAAGTTGAGGCTCGTCGGAACTTACTCGTGTGTTGAGTCAACTGCTTTCGTGCAACAGTTTGTATAATGCGTGCCGGATGCTTCATAATCCGGAACGTCTTAAATCCAGGGAGATTGCAGTGGTATTCCTGTGTTCATAAGCACCGTCTTTATGGTCAGTTGGCACTCAAAGCTCACACTAGTGATAGCTTCTCTGAAGCTGAGATCCGCCAGGTTGCGAATCTCCGGCATGAGAGAGGGAGGTAAGATCGTCACATCTCCCAAGGCCGTGGTCATACGAAATGGCCTGTCCAAATGCTCCTTTTTTTTCCCGGTAAGATATTTCATACCATTATTAAGGAAGCGAAAGCGATCCTTGAGGTCCCAGAGCGTGATTGAGGACCAGCAAAGGCTCACAAACAAAAGCGCTAGTGGCACATAAGAGGAGACCAGCCCCCCCAGCCAGATATCGCGAAGCGAAGTGTACGAGTTGATCATAATAATAGTTCTGTCAGTCTTCAAGGTCGATTATTTGGAATGCCACCGGTGCGCAAGCTGGAAAGTGAGGGACAGTGATGCATAAATAGCGCGCGAGGTTGACTGTTTTTCTTTTCGATCCTCCCTTTTTTTTCCCCCCTTTTTTTTGACCGGCCACAGCATTCGGAGTTATCACGAGCCAACGCCCCCAATCCGGAAAATGTCCGCGAGAATCATAACTTTACTGCAGTTATGTATAGATTCATCAGGTAGGGCTGCCTGACTTTGGCCCCATAGGTTGATGGTGGGGGCTGCTGCGGGGGATAATCTCTACCTTGCTTCCCGACTTTCATAAGTCGACGACCTACAGCACGAACTAAACAGGAAGCGGGAGAACATCAAAGGTTAGGTGCCAATTTTGACGTATGCCATTGCGTCACGAAGCTGGTCGTCAGTCCATCTGTCTCTCAAAAGGCTCCGACTATGAGCTGTGCGTACCGAGGTATTGTCTCGTTCCCGAACGAGCCAGCCCTTCTCACACTCAGCCAATAGAGAGAGTTCGTCTCAGCTATGCTATGGCTGAAGTTGAGATGCAAGTATGCGGAATAAGGTTCCCAGTATTAGACTCATGCTTTAGGTCGCGATTCACTACCCCAAGCAGAATGGCAGCCACACTCCGAGTCTGTCGCATTCGAAGACACCCTCATAAATAGATGCTGGCAAGTTCTTGTGATCTGTGTATCAATGTCAGGTAGTATGCGGCATCGGAAACAAGCCTCATCAACTGACAGTATCATAAGCACCTGGGTGCGTATTTCAATGACACATGGAGTTAGCGGTCACTTAGACAGTACCTAGTTGACGATCAGATGTCGTACGGAAAGAACTCATCGTCGTTTATCTCATCATTCTGACTCTCCATGTTATCCTCGCCGTTCTTCATGTTGTCCTCATCGTCCTCCATGCTTTCCTCGCCTATCGCTTCAGCTCACTGTCGTCAAATGGGACACGCAAGGTGAAATCTTCTGAACTCTGTGCTCACAAAACCAAGTGTGATTTGAGAGCTAATAAAAAAAAATCATTTCCCAGCAATCCCCTTCTCCTCATCCCGTCCCTGATGCCTCGGCCTCAAAGCCGCAAGTCTTCTCCTCACACTCTTCCTCTCGCTGATAGCAGTCGCCGCAACGGGCTGGGAGAGGGACGACCTCCGCTGGCGACTCAACTGAGTCGACGCATGGAGAGATGAGGGGGGCGCGCTCTTCGAGACGGCGGCAGACTTGTCCCTCTTCTTCCGGATGTCGATGAGGTTCCAGAAGTCGGAGTACATTTGCTTCGCTTTGCCCAGCGTGATGAACTCGTAAATCTTCAAAGACAAGGCACACAGCAATAGCGTGCCAAAAAGACTCAGGACTAACCAACCCGTTAGCCCTAATGGAGAGTGGATTGCGACATTAGAAATACTTACAACATGCGAGGATCAGAGTTCCTGCAGTGGTGGGACTCGCAAGCCCCTCGATGCTTACTTCGAATATGCCGGTTGCCCAAGACAGAGGTGCCTGAATTCAAGGTCAGTTGGTGCGTATACATCGGGGTTCGACCGGGGGGGGGGGGGGGGTTAACTTACAAAGACGACAGTCGCTCCGGTAAAGATGAACAGGATCTTGGACTGTTCACTAGCGGACAGCGCCTCCTCAATGTTGGCTTCACGCTGCCGCAAGTCCAACAACGTCGTGATCTATCTGGGTATCAGCGACTTCGAACCATCACCCCAATTTCAACAAAGCCAACTCACCGAATCCCGCACGCGATTCGCATCCTCCTCAATCCGCTGGAAAAAATCTAGAGTAGGATGCTTGAACACCTTCTTGAAAGCATCCTCGTCATCAGTAATCTTCTCCCCGACCTCGGCCCCGCGAAAGTCCTCAAACACGCGCTCCTGCGAACGCAACACCCGCTTGATCATGTTGATCTCCTCTCGAATGTCGTCGATCTCTTGCAGCAGCTCAATCTCGGCGCGCAGGTCGTCCAGGACCGTCTTTGAGATGCCCATTCCCTTGATGGATGCCTTGAATTCCGCGTACCGCTTCATGGCTTCGTTGGACTACGTCTGGCATTAGCAGCTATTCATGATTTTGTCTTGCCCAAGAAAGCATGAAAAAGCTGACCACATGGGCAATGGATCCTGCAAAGATGTTGCAGTAGCTCCTCGGCCCTTCGAACTGGAAGTGGAACTCCTCTTCGCTGTACGCCACCGCGCTCTCGAGGATACTCTCGACGATCCGCATCATGTCAGTGTTCTCGGACCGGAGGCCTCTGATTCCAAGAACGCGATGCTTGATGCTGTTCGACAGCGTCTTGGCATTCTTGTTGTCCCATCGCTCAGGGAAGGCACTGATGATGGTGTCTTTTGTCGAGAAGTCAGCACCCATGCTCCCTGAAAAGAAGGCCTTGCCTCGCCAAGGGAAACTCACTCTCATCAATCCTCCAAACCCAAAGCTGCGAGACACACAAAATCTGCTTCCGCCTCTCGGTATCCATCCTCCTCTTCTCCCTCGAAATCTTGGCCTGCACGCTAGAAGCCTGGTCCTGCCGTCCCGCCATCCTGCCCAACTCGGCCTTGGTCCCGTCCGTCTTCTTCTGCTTCGAGCTGGCTTGCCTGGAGAAAGTCCGCTGCGCATGTCTTTCAAACGCGTTCTGTTGCAACTGCGGCGCTTGCGACGGGCCCACGGCATCTTCGAGCAACGGTTGCGGGCTAATCTCCAGCTCATCTTCGCCCTTGTCTTCCTTGGCTGCAAGTCTCCCCTCGACACGTCTGAGATACCGGAACAGGACCTGAGAGTCGTTACGGAGGGCCAGATCCGCGGCGTTAAGTGCCTCGTGATACGACTGATCCAACGGTCTTGGGACATGATACTCCGACTTGGTAAAGCTGGCCCTCAACTTCACCATGGCGTCGAAATGCGCAAGATGAGGAAACAGATAATGCTGAAGATTCGTCGGCATCGCGCTTAAAGGATGCCGTCTCTGCGCTCCCGGCGGCGCACCTCGTCTGTCGTTCCCACCCATCATCTCCAGAGGCCTCAACAGCCTCGTCTCGTCCCCGATCTGCACATCCTGCAGGCTCCTCTTCGTTCCTTCGTCAATGTCAACATCAAGCACGGGCAGCACCATCGAGAACATCCTCGTCCGTTGCGTCGTAGTGGGTCCGGAGGGCGCCGGGTTCGGTCCAACACCGATCCCCAGACCTCCAGGGGCAGCAGCAGGGTGAACAACCTCTGCCGAGGCGGCGTTTTCAAGCCTGAAATGCGGCCTCCGGTAAAACTCCCCCGCCCTCATCTCGAGAAAGGTCTCTTCGATGAAGGCCATGATCTGGTTGCACTCTGCATTTGTACGGTGGTCCATCGCACAGATCCGCTGCACCAGATCCATGACCCACGCGACGTTGTTCGCGGGAAGGTGAAACCACCTCTTGATCGGCTTCTCATCCTTCAAATGCGAAGTGTACGAGCTCTTTCTCCTCTTCTGACTCTTTCTTATCTCCTTCATCGTCAATCCCCCCGCAGCACCGCCCGTCGCTGCACCCCCGCTCGGCGGAGTCAGCAACGGCGAGCGAGGCGGACTCGTCGCTGGGCTCTCCTTGGGTGAGGTGGCCGGGCTCCTGGAAGGACTAACGAGTGGGCTCTGCGCAGGACTTCTCGCGGGCGTCTTCGCCGGCGACGGGCTCGTCGGGATCGGTCGCGGGCTGAGCCGCAGCTCCGTCTCCGGGTCGTACAGCATATCCCACATGCTCAGACTATCGAAACTGCAATCTGAGGTGGGACACCAGAACAACCCCTTGAAATGCCTGCACGCCTCGATCTCCGGCTCTTGGTTCGGCTTGCTCGGCGGCCTGCACCTCTTGGGTCTGAAGTTTGAGAGAACGGACTGCTTCGGGACGACCTGCGGCGAGTTGAACAAGTCGGCGATCGAGTTCCTGTTGAGCAGCTTGGCAAGAGACTGCGGCGTCTCCCCGGTCGAACTGATGACGGTCGGATCGGCCCCGGCTTCGAGCAAATCTCGCACCATCACCTTGTTCTCGTTCTTGACAGCATGGTGCAAAGGTGTGCAGTCCTCCGTATCCCTCAAATTGACATCCGCATCCGCGGCAAGCAGACTAGCAACCACGGCCTCGTGCTCAAACATCACACCCGCATGGAGCGGCGTCTGGTCGTCCTTGTCTTGTAGATCAACGTCTGCACCGGCCGCGATGAGGATCCTGACAACACCGTCATGCCCTTCGGAGGCGGCTTGGTGTAGGGGAGTGCAGTACTCGCTGGACATGCTGTCCACGTCCGCGCCCTGTTCAACCAGCATCCGGACGATGGCCTCGCGGCCGTGACGGGCCGCGACGCTGAGAGGCGTGAAGTCGTTGGTGTTCTGGGCTTCGATGGACACCAGGCCGGTCTCGAGAAGGAGCATGATGACGCCGGAATGCCCGCCGCGAGCAGCGTCGTGAAGGGGCGTGTCGCCCACGGCATCCCTCGTAGCCGGGTTCGCGCCGGATTCCAACAGCACTTTGATGACGCTTTCCCAGCCACGTCTTGCGGCAACATGCAACGCCGTCCCCCGGTCCTGGTTCGGGGCATCCACGACGGCGCCAAGCTCGATCAAGACTTTGGCAATCTCGGCGTGCCCGTTTCGGCAGGCTTCATGCAACGGCGTCTCGTGGAAGCTCTCCTCGGCACGCACGTCTGCGCCTCTGGCGAGGAGGGTGCGGACGGCGGCGATGTGGCCGTTGCGGCAGGCCAGATGGAGCGGGGTGCATTTGTCTGCGTCCTGGATGTCGACGTTGGACTCGGGCGCCGTGGCTAGTATCGCGTGAACGATCTCGTCACGACCGAGACGGGCGGCGTGGTGGAGAACTGTGCGGTTGTCTTCGTCTACGGAGCGGAGGACGGAGGGGAGGGAGGAGATGAGTTGACGGACGTGAGCTGCTCTGTCTGGAGGGTCTGTGGCGATCACCTCAATCAGTTGGATGTAGGCTGTTTGCATGTCAGTTGATGATCCGAGATGAAAGCCTTGGGATGGACCGACCTTCTTTCATTGGAGATTCCATGGCTGCTGCTGCTATTGTTTGTAATCGTAAAGGCTACGAACCAGGGCACATCAAAAGAAACGAAAGAGATCCAATCCAGAACGAAACGATAAACAACGGCAAACCTCATTCATCTTTAAGCCACAGATCGTTCCCGCGACCGAGTCGCGCCATCCCGCTGACAAGTCGATAATCGTGAAGCAAGTGACACTTACACGAGCGACGTCGACGGGGGCCTCATCCGACCACACCACCGAGACCCCTTGCCGTCTCCAGACCAGTGCAAGATGGACCCTGTCTTAAATCTGACAAGCGCGGACGAGTCTACGAGCGTGTTCTGCATTTTCGAGTAATTCAGCGCCGTCGCAAAAGTCATTCAGCACAATTTCCGAGACACTCTGCGCCTCTCACGTGGAAAATCTCTGTTGTTGGGGTCACATTGCAACCACTACGAATGACCTAGTAAACCTCTTAAGAAAACATTTCATCGTCCAACCATTACGCATGACCTTTCCTCCGCCCTTTTCTCATCCCCGCGCCACATTTTGTTCTCACCGGCCGACACGGATAACTCCCGCCGCTACCAGCTTCTGGATCTTTGACCTGATTTCGGGGTTCTTCATATGCTCCGTCAGCGCCGCCGGGTCCGACTGCGCTTGCTGGAGGATAGACTGCATGATGGGGTCTTGCATGATGCTCATGATCTGTCACGAAATTGTTAGCCTGCGCACCACGGATACAAGGGCATTCTAGTCCTGGTACTCACCTCAGGGTCGCGCGCCAAGCGTTCCCGCGTCTGGTCCTCCGTCTCGTTTTCGCGTGCTGCGTACATGGCGTTGAACGCCTTTTGCTGCTGCTGCTCGATCTCACGGGCGTTGGCGCCCTTGTGGTGCTCGAGATCGACCTTGGCGGCTTCGGTGCAGGCGTCGACGCACTTGGAGTACTCGCGCATGCCGTGGAAGGCCTGTGCCTTGCGGATGTAGGCGCGGATGAAGGTGGGGTCCTTCTTGATGGCGGTGTTGCAGTCCTCGACGGCACTGGGGAACTCGAGAAGCTTGACGAAGGCGGCGGCACGGTTGCTGTAGCCTCTGGGGTCGTCAGGGGCCCGCTTGATCATCTCGCTGTAGGCAGCGACAGCGCCCGGCCAGTCACTCTCCTTGAACTTCTTGTTACCCTCCTCACGCGCCTCTTCGGCCTTGGCGGGGTCGATGTAGGCGAGGCGAGCCTGCTCCACCTTGTTGCGCTCGGCGGCGCGCAGCTTGGTGTTGACGTCGGGTGTGCGGTGCTCAGTCAAGGACTTCTTGTAGTTCTCGATGGCGGACTCGAAATTGCCCTGCTTCTCGTAGGCAGAACCAATGCGGGCGTAGGACTTGGCGATCAGCTTGAAGTCAGCGTAGATAGCACGGCCTTCCTCGACGGCTTTGGTGCATGCCTCAATGCACTTCTCGTAGTCACCCTTCTCAAAGTATGCAGCGCCCAAGTTGTTGAGGTATGTGATGTCCTTGTACAGCTCCCAGGCCTTGCTGTAATGTGCGATGGCCTCATCGAAGTTGCGCTTCTTGTAGTTTTCGGTACCCAGTGCCTTCTCCTTGTCGGCAGCCTCCTTGGCCTTCTTCTTCTCCAGAGCCTCCTCGTCCAGTTCTTCCGGTTCGGGCTCGGGCTCGGGCTCGGGCGTTGGGGCCTTTTTGGGGGCAGCCGGCTTAGGAGGCTCGGCGGGAGCATCGGGCATCTCGGTGTCCTTGGAAGCGCCGGGCATGTCGTCGGGCATGCCCATTTGCATGTCGACGCCCATGAGAACGCCAAGAACCTGGAGCATACGGGGGTCGCTAAAGAGGTCGGGGGATCCCTTGGGGTTCTCCTTCATTTGTTGGAGCTTGGCCATAAATGAGGGGTCGGCGAGGAAGGAGCTCGTTTTGGGGTTGGAGGCGAGCTTTTGGAGGAGCTGAGGGTCGTTGAACATGTTGCCGAGGCCAAGACCCGGGTCGCCGGCGTCTTTCGTGGTTAGCAGAAGGATCATTTACAGGTGCTATTGGACTGGAACCTACCACCACCGGCCTCTGCCTTCATAGCCTTCTGCACAGCGGCAAGGTCCTTCTGCAGACCAGCATTGCTGGGGTCAACCTTCAGACCCTCCTCGTACGCGTCGTTGGCGGCAAGCAGGTCACCGAGACCGTAGTACGCAGCTCCCTTGCGTCCCCAGCCCTTGGGCCAGTCGGGCTTGAGCTCGGTCGTCTTGTTTGCATCGTCCAGGGCGTGTTGCCAATCCTTCTTGGAGGCGTAGGCGGCGGATCGGTTGCTGTAGAGGATGTGGTTTTCGGGCTGGAGGGTAATGGCCTCGGTGAACTTGGCGCTGAACAGAATCTGTTAGCCAGACAGGTTTTTCTGAAGTCTCGTGCTGAGGACCCTTACACAGCCTCGTCAAAGTTCTTCTCGGCAATGGCCTTGTTGCCGAGAGCCTTGAGCTCGTCTGCGGAAGCCATGTCGATGTATGTGTGTGTGTGTGTGTGTGTGTGTTGTGTTTGCAGTATGTACGAATGACTCGACAAAAAAGAAAACAGAGTTTGAATAACAATCGCAAGGTTGAGGGTATTTCGCGGGTATTTGGATCAATCGTGGAGAAACTGCAGAGAAGAAGTAGAAGATTGTTTGTGGGGTGAGGCAAGCAGGACACAGGCAGAAAGAAAGAAAACAGCCCAAGAGCTCACCACCCGCCGGTGCCTTCTAGCTGTTTCGATGCGTTGGAGCGGTACTGGAGGCTGATTGGACCGGTGGGGCCAGGAGCTGGCCAGTGCAGGAGGTGGGGTTCAAGGCTGAGCCCAGCTGTCGCCTGCCAGAGCTTGTTTACCCCTCACCCCCCTCACTCACCGAGCTGACCCTTGTTCGACTCACCGCGGCTCGGTGAGGCAGGTTTTGTGAGTCCACTGAGGACTTTGTTTGGCTTCGCTTTCTTCTTGGAACTTGATCAATAGATATCCCAGTCCGCCAGTGATAGAGGACTTTCAATTTCGTATGTCAATTGCTGCCTTGCTGTTCTCGTCACCCTCAACAGCAAGTCTTGGTGTCGACTCTCCTGACATGTGCCACAAACCTGAATTGCAAGACTTCATCTTGCCATCTTACTGACCAATTCGTCTCAGAATATGTAAGAGCTATTGAGTTCTTCAGTGACTTAGACTTAAATTCTCTCCAGACTCCCATAGTGCTACCTTGTTTTTACGGTCAAAATGGGCACCGTCAGCCCTCGGACGAACCATAAGCCGCAGCTGTCTCAAACAGCCGGCCAGCTTGCCGTGCATTCCGGGCCAAACCTATATTTGAGTGCAAAGCCGCCCTCACCAACATGAATCACAAGTAGAACGCAAACATCAAATTTTAACAAGCCAAATCTGTCATATACAGAAATTAGACTCAGATGTTTCACACCATGTTTCCCCAACCAGATCCCGAGATCGTCCTCTATGACTTGGCATGTACCAAAAACGTCTGCTTCTCCCCCGTCGTCTGGCGCCTCCGCCTGCTGCTAAACTACAAACAAATCCCCTATCGAACCGTCTTCCTTGAGTTCCCAGACATTGAGTCGACGCTTCAAGGACTGTAAGTAAGTCTGGACCATGGCCATCCTTTCTTCCTACATACCCACGAGACAGACAATCCTGACCAGCGTACTACAGCGGCATCACTCCCCACCAAGACCAAAAGCACAAATACACCGTCCCAGCAATCCACCACATCCCCTCAAGCACCCACGTAATGGATTCCCTCCCCATCGCACAGTTCATAGAATCAACCTACCCATTCCCTCCCGTCACCATCTCCACGCCCGAGACCGACGAGCTCGAGGCCCGCATTCGCGCCGTCGCGGGCCCGGTGCTCTACCGCTCCATGATGCCCCGCGAGATCCGCATCCTGTCCCGCGCGCGCAGGAGTACTTCGGGCGCACGCGCGAAGCCGGCCTCGGGGGCGCGAAATTGGAAGACATGCTGGAGGGCGAGGAGAAGCGATGGGAGGATGCGCGGGACGGACGGCGCGGTCTCGACGAGTTGCTGAGGACGGTGATGGGCGAGGGGCAATTTTTGGGTGGGGAGACCCCGAATTACACGGACTTCTTCATTGCGGGGAGCTTGCAGTCTGCCAGGACGGTCGATGAAGGCGTTTTTGAGCGAGCTTCGGACATCAAGACGTTCAAAAAGATCTATGATGCTTGTCTGCCACGGATGGAGAAGAGGGATTGAGGTGCTCACTGAGGTGTGGTGGGCTGATGTTTTAGTGATGGGCGGATCGAGGACCCCGGTCATGACGGTCCGAGTAGAGCCCGATTGGAACCATGTCAATCTCTATTGGTATTCCCGATAATACGACGGATGGCTTTCTCAACTAGAACGACCAGGCACCCATGCTGTCCCAGACCAGCACTCCTCACTCCTTCTTCGCCAGCGCAACAATGCTAAACTCCAAATTTCCATCCGCGTACCCGATGAACCGCTTCACGCCCCTCTCCAGCGCCTTTTCGCCCAACATGTCCTCATCATCCTCCAACAAACCCCGATCAACAGGCCCGTCCGAGCCGCCCTCCAACTCCCACAAATGCCCATCCTTGCCCTTGACAAACGCAATGAAGTGATACCCGGGGTGCTCCTCAGCAGGCGGCGCAGCCGTATCCCCCTTTCGCGCCGCCCTCATATGCGCCTCCTCCAACTCCTCGCTCTTGTACAGCACGTCCGCCCTCGGCTCCCACTGCAGCGGCTCCGCCTCCTTCAGCAGCCGATCCATGAGCGAACCGTCCTTGACGTACTTGCGCGCGTCTCCATTGCCAATGGCGTGGATTAGGGCGTAGAGGCCGCAGGCGTTGCCGATGGTCTGCCGGAACCATGTCGCGGGTTGCGCGGGGCCGGAGCCGGTGTAGGTGATGCCGTCCTTGGCGGAGCGGGTCCCGTCTGCGGCGCGGACTTGGTAGTACATCGGAGCCGGCGAGATGAAGATGAGGGCCAGGGCGGGGCGGGGCACGAGGTCGAGGAGGGCCGGCTCGTCGAGGCTGTAGACGTCGAAGAAGCCCAGCTCCGGGGAGACGCCGAGGTCGTGGATCAGGGAGGTGAAGACTTCGGGGTTGTTTTCGAGGGGGATGAAGACCTTCTGGCCCTCGGGCGTGACGTAGACTCCGTCGGCAGGCATAGTCGGTTTCGAGTGGTTTGTTGGGTTTGGTGAAATGAACCCTGGTGAATTTGGGATGGATTATAGTCTGAAAGAAACTAGGAAAACAGGGCAATCGAGATGTGAGGTACCTGGTCGACTTACAACCAGGCAGGTTCGCCGTGAAAGGCATGAGGTGTACGCAAACTATGCCTGCCTGGCCGGGACCCCGCACGCTGATTCGCCCCCCATTTCAGATTTGGCAATCCAGGCGCAAAACTCACTGGAGTAATATTCCGAATATGACTTTGGTCATGACAATATTAATAAGGAACTCAACTGTAGTAAAGTGATGCATTTCCTTTGCGTAAAAGCCGACTTACGAGTCCGACTTGACGGTAACATAAGCATCGACCCTCAGGAAGCCTCATGACAGAAACTCTTTGTCAATCTCGACTGAGGTACTTCACGCACTGGCCTCATCTACAGTTGTTACTTCGAGACCCCTTGATTTGGAGTTGGCTTGAAAACGAGTAAGAGCAAGCCACAGGGTATGAGCGATGCTGCAACCCCGGTGAGACTGAGAAGCCCGTGAATGGTCTTCGCACGCCGAGTCGCCTTCCGGCCCCTAACCAGACCGCCGGTTCATCCATAGCCCACCAACTGGGCCTACACGTCAACTTTTACTAGAATTCCCTGGAGGTGCAGGTATCACCCGAAGTTCCTCGGACATCGGCAGGTCTTCAAGGTCCGAAAACCCCGGTTTGAAGTGGCATGGCTCCGTAATCGAAAGGTGGAGGTCGTCTCGGCTCACCATCCCGTCGGCTGTCATGATCCCACAGCGGCATTAGCGGGAGCTCCCAGGTGAAACCGAGCCAAAGCTCCCTGCGAGTCACCCCAGCAGCTGCTGCACGGGCCAATGAAGACTTGCCTTTTAATCAGCCAACTTTCCTCTGCAGCTCGCTGGAAGCATTGGATAAGCTCTCAGAGACGTGCAGCATTGCCTTCGTCACGCAACTCGATGGTTTGAAGGGCCAAGGACCTGACCGAATCGTACGACTTTTGCCCGCCGTATCTCAACGTCATTCGCCGCTCCCTCCCGAACCACGTTTCGAACCCTTCAAAATGGCCGGATACCTCGTACTTGTGATTCCAGGCATCCTCATGAGCTTGCTGTTGTCAAGATCACCATTCATGATGACTACCACACCGCAGACGACAAAGCCTTGGGCAGATGGGCCCATGAAGCTCATTCCTACACCACAATATGTAACCAAGAAAGTTAGTAGAAGATTAGACACCAATCGGCTCCACTGAAGAAGCTTCGACTGACGGGGCATCGAACAGACCGATCTTTTCACGACCGGTGCGACGCATATGTGCTTGCTGCACAACTCGATTTTGCGAGGGTACAACTCCATCCACCACCAAGCCCCCCTGATTCAAGATGCCGACAAGGCAGACTTTGTCGGATACTCCCAGGCATGGTTCAAGTTCGTCAAGTCGCACCACGACGACGAGGAAGAGTCGCTCTTTACCAAGGTCGAGGAATTGTTGAATGACAAGAACGTCTTCGCAGAGACGCACAAGGAGCACGGCAGGTACCAATCGTCAGAATGAAGCAACGATTCGACTAACGTGACGATGCAGAGTCTTTCCTTGGTGGCCTCGCCGAATTCAATAAGTACCTCTCTTCGCTCTCCTCGCCCTCCGACTTCTCTGGTGCCAAGCTCCTCGACATCATGGAAAGCTTCCAGGAGCCGTTCGAAAACCACTTCCACAGCGAGATCAGCACGATTGCCGGCCTGGCTGAGCACCCGAACGCACCGAAGGAGGGAACTCCGGAGGCGGCGAACGCAACTTTGACGTTCAAGACATGGGGCAAGACCACCGTTACCAAGGCCGGTACGGCGGACGTAGTGCCGTTCTTCTTGCTCAACCTGGACCGGACGGTGGAGGACGGACTTTGGGCGAACTGGCCGCCAATGCCGGCACCGATCAAGTGGGGATTGATCAACATCGCCGGTGCATGGCACTGGGGTTGGTGGAAGTTTGCCAGTTGCGACGCTGCAGGACAGCCAAGGGAGCTGTACGCGCTCCAGAATATGCCGACGGAGGACAAGGCAAAGGCGGAGCTGTGAGGTTTGATGAAGAATGACTGCCGTGTTTCGTAAGACAAATCATTGGCGTTGGAAGGAGTTTGGATTTGGGGAATCTTATTACTTGTAAGAAACATATTGCGGCGCGCAGAAAAGAGCCAGTTCTCGTCACTTAATCGCTGACGCAACTGGGATGTCGCGTCGAGGAATCAGGGGACGCCGGGGTCCAGGGCCGAGCTCGCACGTCGCACGGGGAGGTCAGTCAGGGAGGAGTTTGGCGACGGTACCACATCTCGGTAGCAAACCGAGGCCATTGAGGTCGACGATGCTTTTTGCGAACGTGGAAGAGTGGAAGGCAGCAGTAGCTTTCTAGTTATTATACAAAGTGTGTTATGCATAGTAGAGCACATGATATGGGTTAAATTTATGTGAGAAAGTGTAATTACCCCTATGTGGCTGAACATGGGTGGCAAAAAAAAAGGCACCAGAAGAGAAGGGGAGGGGGGGGGGGGGAAACCCGAGGGATCGGCGACAAGCTCGATGTCTGGGCGGCTGCAGAGGCGAGGAAGATCCCCCGCTGAATCACCAGGTGGACGCTAGACTATAGCAATGCATCAGGCCCATGTCTTCTCTTGAGGCTTCCCTATTAGCACAAATTTCGATCTCATCGATGTTCTTTTCATGGAGAAAGACATACATGATGCAAGCCAAGATTGAACACGACTGACGGCCCGACTTCGCTGAGGTGATGGCGATGCTGATACCCAGCGTTGAGGCGCCCGCCAACAGCGCAAATTCAGAGGGTCGAGGCGAACGATCCAACGCAACTCTAACGGACGGTAGCCGCAGATTGCAGATGCGGACGCACCGCACCGGAGTAGAGCAACATGAATTGTCTTGTTCCCGTAACAGACAAATGCCGCTTCTGAATGGGGCTCTGTACGGGTGTCTTGCAGACAGTGTCGGATGTCGAGTCCCCTGGTTGGTACTTTTCTAAGGCATGACCGGAGCCCGTCCAACGCTGGGAAACCAGAGAGCAATCGGAGAGCTGAATCTTTCGCAAATATTCTCCAAATACTCCAGGGTTGATGATTCCGCTGCAGGCCACTGGTGGTGAGATCAACTCGCGTAGAACTAATCCCAAAGTTCGGCGCGCAGCTATATGGCCGGTCAGAACGCCGACTGTGTCTCTGATGACGTTCGACAAGCAGGCTCGCCGTCGTACGCTCGGAAGATCACAAGCGATGGACGTACAACATGTTCCAGGCGATACCTCACCGTCACCTTTTGACATGGGATGCGGCTGAGACAGTCCTGTTTGTGCGTTTCTTGGCCGCGAACCTTCGACCATCTCGACCAGCCCGACGTTGGCAAGGGAAGACCCTGGACAGCTCCACCTGGCCATTCATCAGCACTACTGCGTTCGAACCTGTCGAAGTCTTGCTAGGATGCCCAGAGGCGTATCTGCAGCAGCGCAGCTGGATTGCAGCAACGAGACGGAACCTGTCTGTCTGTCGTACGACACCCAGTGGGCGCGAGTGAGCCAAAGCTGCTAGCGGCGCTGCGAAGCTAAGCACATGGCGGGAACCAACAAGCGAGGCATGGGGAGGAGATGAAGCCACTCGCCGCTCATCGAAGTCGATTGAATCGCTGAAGGTGCTGTGCAGAGAATCGAACGGGGGTGGAGGGAGAGCAGGGCTGGGGTCGGAAAAGTGCAACTGCCTTCCATTGATTAGTCTTTCTGGGTGCAGGTGGTAAACTTGCTCAAACACTCTCAGAATGCGTGAGGAAGGAGCGACAGCGCTTTTCTCTGGGCTTGGCAACCACGCCCACACGCGCCTTCCTGAACGTACGACAACGCAGGTCGGCAGGTCTTTTGGTTCTCGACCTCTCCCCGTCTGCAAAGGAGGAAATCTTTCGCAATGTTCCATTCGTCTGGTCGGCTCTTTCAGCACCCAGACCGACTCCATGGGCTTGCCTCTTGCCTCCCGCCTCCCGCCAACTGCCTCCAACATGCTCATCAGCGGGTCCTCATCTGATAATTGGCTCTTGCCGTCTCGTCGACCACACCGATGTCTTCACCTGGCCCTCGTCCCGCGTCCCTCCCCCCTGCCTGCCGCATCTTACATGCTCTTGCCCAGCCTCTGATCCTTAACCTTGAATGCTTCTCGGGAAGGAATCTAGCGCATGTGGAGCAGAAGGCAGGCAGGTAAGTACACGGGTCAGGCGTTTCCCTTCATGGCAAAGGCGCAGGATGATCCTAACCTTATGATCTTCCGTTCTTATAAGTTTCGTCTCGCATCTCTGCCAACGTCGCCCAGGTCTGTCTCTTCTTCTCCAGCTCAGCATCCATCACATCGATACCATTTGCAACGAAGCATTCCCTGCTAGTATCGATCTCGTCGGCATTCAGTTTTTGGAGAGCATCTCTGATATCACAACACTCTAGCACGGAACATCACATCCAACAAACCCAGGTCGACACGATGGACATGAGCATGGCCACTTCCACGGCCGCCATGGCTGCTACCGGAACCATGACCGGTATGGCTGCTGCCACAAGCACTAAGGCTGCAATGTCCATGGGCGGTAGCGGTTGCAAGATTTCTGTACGTCAGCGTCCTCTCACGCAACATCATCTCCAACGCCCTCTTCCATCACCACGACAACCACTTTCGATAACCATGGCATCAACTAACGGACCTGAATAGATGTTATGGAATTGGGAGGTGGAAGGGACGTGTTTCATTGCGAGATCATGGAAAATCACCTCCAAGGGAATGTTCGCCGGGTCCTGCATTGGAGTCATCCTCCTCGTCATGTGCCTTGAGGCGCTCCGCCGGGCCGTCAAGGAATACGACAGATACCTCATCCGCACTCACAAGGCTCGCTATGTTGGTGTCGGCACCGGTGCCCTTAGTTCGGAGAGTGCTGGCGACGGAAAGGGTCCCTCCACGTCCGTCGCCGCTGCTGGCAACGCCGCAATCCCGCCCTTCCGACCCAACATTCTGCAACAGGCTGTTCGCGCACTCATTCACATGTGCCAGTTTGCTGTCGCCTACTTCGTCATGCTGTAAGTCGTCCACAGATGTCGAGTCACTCTCGGAACACACAACTGATCAATCCAACAGGCTTGCCATGTATTACAATGGATACCTTATCATTTGCATATTCATCGGATCCTACATCGGCTCTTTCATCTTCCAGTGGGAGACGCTGCTCGACGAGTCGACTTCCGCTGCTAGAGAGGCTACTGTTTGCTGTGGTTGACAAGGATTAGAAAGATGGAAATTCCTGGAGGACACGCGAAACGGAGAAGATAGCAGAGAACATTATACCCGGACCAGTCCCGAACTGCCTGTTTTAGTTCAGAAGATAGCCCAATAAGAATCGAAGTCTTTTCCCACTGAATCACGATTTCTGATTTCTCAACCTTTCGTGTATTGCGCGGGACTGATGGCCAAGTTTCCCAATATGTTTTATGCCAACTTTCTGTACTTTCGACTTGCCCCCAAGGAATGCGAAGTCCGGGGCCAGAATCTGACAAGGCTCACGACTTACTAATAAAGTCCGTCTTGGACATCAAAGTCGGCAATGTACTGAAAAACCGGCAACTCGTAATGGTTTTTGATCTTGCCACCCAGGGAATCATAGACAATGGATCCCAGATCAGCCGGTAAGACATTTCGCCAAGGGCCTGAGCTAACCGGGTCTAGCATTCCCAGGCCTTTGGATTGTCTCGAGCAAGGGAAGTCCTGGAACCAAGTCGAGAACTACTCCCAGAGACTTCACCAACTCGTCTTCGACGATCAAGTTAACCTGACCGGCTGGCACCATATCTTTGCGCACCAAACGGGCTCGGAACCTGTCGATCTTGGTGAGATAGACCTCGACCGGAAGTCCCTTTTGAATCTTGAGGTGTCCATTAAATCCTTGATCTGAAGCAGTCACGCACAACATGGGGACCCAGTTTCAATGTACGCCTCGACATACTTGCGAGTCCAGAGGACTTGTTGCTTGGTTATCTTCAGCGGCGCTTATCTGGCTTTGCGGGGCACAGCGACTTGCGTGCGACTTCGTTCGTCTTCGTCTGGCTCCGGAAGCTGGGGTACTCCGAACTTCGGCGCCAACAGGTCATTTGGTAACCCGTTCTGAGTAGGATCACCGACGCATTTCAACTGGATGTCGCGGAGGTCAACGTTGAGTCTCTGAGAAACCGACCACCGCTCCTGCGCCTCTTCTCGCCATTGCCGTTGTACTTCGGTTCGAATAACGTCATCCCATTTTCTTTGGGCGGCAGTGTTCTGGCCTCACCGCGGACCACTTCTGTCTGGACTAGTCAATTTTCGCAGGGAATCGGCGGCTTCGGGAATTCAACTGACAAGAGGCCTGAGACGCGTATTCCCGATTCAAAGCTTTCCACGTGCCCACATGACTTTAGTACAACTGATGCATACAGTTTTCAGTCTTCTTCTCAGGTAGTAGATCAACCTGTTTATGTTGATGAATGCATGTCTCCGTCCAAAATCACATAGCGCGTCCCAGTTTTCCTTGCAACCTAGAAACTGTGGTCATTCTACGCTACTCAAAGCAAACGAAAAAACGCACCTATTTGAAATTTTCAGTAAAACATTCTTCACAACTTGATGCCCCTGACGGCTGCGTATACTCGTTGATGTCCGAGGATATTGGACATGCATCTTCTTAGTATAATTAGTCCTGCGTCTTACAAATGGCCACATCCAGAGTTTTAGCTAGTAGTTCGAAATAGACGATACTGCCCGCCTCCGGATCCAGGGCTGTCACTTGGATACCTTATTTATTCTCTTCTTAAAGTTTGCGTTAAGCTATGGCTATAAGATGTATGATGGCCATAGTTGAGTCGCTTTCACTCATGGCCACATCACTTAGAGATCCAGCCGGGCCGCTTCTGAGCGGACGATTGTCGCCACCTCGTCTTCCAGGCTCTTCTCACGGGGCCCCCGTCCGAGAACCTTCCGAGGCCGCACTGCAGAAGCGCGCGAGTTCATCCCCCAACTGGCCGCCTCGAATCCTGCCGAGGACTTGACGGCCTCCTTGTAAGACAAGGCCCGAACCTCCGGCTCGCGGCTCGCCGCCTTTGATAAAACCCTGCTTATGAGTCTCTTTGCCGATGCGAGGAGAGTATTTCTCCTTCAGCACAAAGTCGCGAGCTCGTAAACCCGTTGACCGCGACCGGATACGGGGCCTCGACTCTGGCCGTAGATGGTGGGCGGGCACACGATAGCAGTCTCAACGACGTTGGCGTGCTTGTTGCCGGTCTCGAGCTCGATCTGGTCCACGTTGCGGTGGCAGGCGGCGTCTGGCAAGTTCACCGGCTCGTCGACGCCCCCGTAGGCGTTTGAAGACCTCGTCGTCGTGCTTGCCAAAACTCTTCTTGGCTTCGGATTTCTAATCGTGAGTAAAGCCTCCGGGATATTGATTTAGCCACTGGCTTTCTTAGGCGAGTCCCGCTGTACTCCTAGCATCTCCACCACAACCATAATCGTCTACTGGATTCTGTCTTCTCCCAAGGTGATGTCAGCATCTCCTCGTAGCGATCAATCCGTTGAAATAAGCTTATATCGCGGGAGCAAATGGACGAGTTTATCAGGGGACTCGGGCGAAGCGAGATGTGCATGCCCCACACCCTCTTTCTTCCCAATCCCGGCGTTGACTGATTTCTTCACTGAGGATCTCCTCTTATCGGACTTTCGCACAATGCGAGACTAAGCCGGAGTACACGACAAAGTGAAAGAGATTTTTACGTCCCTCGATCCAAGAGATGGGAGTCACGGTGTTAATCAGCATCTACAAAAGAGAGCAACATAGTCGACCAATGATAAAGTGAAAATTGGATTTCACGCGTCTTTTCTTACACGACGGAAAAACCAGTGCTGATCACTATAGGTCTCACTACTTTGAAAGTACGCAGTAAATACTGCGCATCGTCGGAAACATCCCAATCAAGAACCAATCCACATGATTACAGCTTCAAGAGCCAGTGTTCAGAGCGCTGCAGAAAGTGACGACACCTCCCCAGAATCTGCCTCCGGTACTCTCGGTGGGAGAGAAGTCCCTGTGATCCCGGCCACCGACGCTGGCACTGAGCATCTCGGACCCGGAGCAGTGGTCGCTGTCGTGGAATCTTGCAAACTTGAGCTCGCCCTGAGCATCGACGCACTCCCGAGGCCCCATGTCCTGGCCGGGCACGAAGTTGACAGTATCCTTGATGACGCAGGCTCCCCAGGCCACGACGGCGTGGGTGTCAGTGACTTCTTTGATGCCGCATCCACCCTGGATGCAATAAATGTTGTTGCCCATGGCCTCGACGCGGTTGTTGGTCTCGACAGAGCAGGTGTTGTCCGTCTCGTTGTAGTTGACGCGAACTTACGTCCAAGTTAGTACGGACTGTTTGATAGCACTGGCAGTTGAGGACACCTACTCAGATGATCGTAGCTTGCCATCTCGCGACCTCCCAGATCCTGTGGGAGACCAAAGGTAGCCTCCCATCTGCAGTCTTTGTTGGATTGTTGGTTGGTAACCATCTGGTAGATTTGTTTGACGATTCTGCCGGGATTGAGAGGGCAATGCTTGCAGGTTGCCTGGCGGTCACCGATAAGGCCAGCTTCGGCCTGGGCCAGGACAGCTGCCGCGATGAGCACGGTGTTCAAATTGAAATGCATGATGGACGTTCAGTAGAAAAGTAACTGAATGAACGACTTAAACCCGACCGAGACAGTCAAGCGAATGTGGTATCAGTGCGAGAGGCGAATAATATTCTGTGAAGAGCTTGTCGACATGGAGCTTTCTGCCGGCGGGTTGAACCTGTATTTATACCATGGTTTGTTGTGTCTTCAGCTACGATATTGTCACTGGGACCCTGTGTTGATAGATCAATCCAGATGATGCTGTGCCAAGACATTGTTTATTAAGGAGCTGACCGCGCGGGTACTGCTCTGCGGGCGAGTAAACAACCTGAGTATATTATCCACGCTGACTGAACTGAGGCTCAAGAGGACAGGCGTTAGGGCATGGAGCTGCTCCAGCGTGAGAGTGGAACACGGCAAGGTTTATGCTTGCTTCTCGAATATTGCTTACAACTTTAAGGGCATCTCCCCTATATCGCTCACGCATTCGACGGTTCCTGGGCTGCCTGGCAGGTCTTGGCATAACGTCACCTTGCACCCACGTTCGAGTCAGGCCACCGGCCGAGCACTATAATTCTGACGCCCGTCAGTAAAACAGCCTTAACAATTAAAATAGGCTTATTGCGTCTGAAACTCTAGCCCTTCGGAGTCTTAATTCGTCCGATCACAGTTCAAGACCAAAGTCCGTGTTGGTGGTACGGCGTGCCCATTCACGAGAACTGCAACCACCCGAAATGACGGACGGACGGTATTGGGGGCGATTACACGATGGTAGAAGACCCCCGGCGCGAGTTCGTCATCACGAATACTGCAATCCGGCTCAAACGAGGATAAGAGTGGGAAACGAAGGCCACGTTCTGCTTGAGAATGTGTGCAGAAATTGCGCGCATTGGATGTGATTTATCTCAAGCTCACAGAGGTAGAGGGGAGAGAGGGGTGCTAAAACCATCTGTCACCACCTTGCTGACTCTAACATGCAAAATGAACGACTCCAGGCTTTTTGTTGTAACCTCATGTTCCGCGCGATGGGCTTAGGAGTAATGGGACTGTGAGATAACCTTACTTCTCCCCCTAGTCCCAAAAGTTTACAGGCTTGCTAGAAGAGTGGGGAGATGCTGGTAAGATGCATTCCGGATTATCTTCCCAATTATCTATTCATAAAGTCCTGTTGTCATAATTGTCTTCAGAGGACGTTTGGGGCAGTTTCGTTGGAGAAGTCACGGGTCTCCGCGGGCATCCGGACCCGCGGCCCCGTTCGGGGCCGAGCTCAGGCGGTACAGCCCCCAAGACATGCTAAACAGCACCGGGCGGCGTCGCTGGTCGCCGGGGTGCCGTTCCAGCGTGCGGCTGCGGGTAAGCTGCTTTTTTCCCCCCTTAATCAATATGTGTGGAAATCTAACCCATTTGGAGTTGTATTCAGTCCACATATCTGACTACCTCTGGTCTTCGATCTTATTGTGAGCGATACTCTTTAATGTGACGCTGATGATAGACCCGAAGCGCTGTGAGTTCACATGCAGCCGGGTCCCAAATGACTGCCGATTCCTGACATTAACGTGTTCCTATCGCGACCTTGGTGATTCTGCTTGGCTGCACGGCATTTAAGCTGTCTCGAGATACCATGTTCCTTGCGTGTAGGCATTTAATGCTCTTCGTTTGCAGACTGAAATCGATTTCACACTTGGCACAATATCCGACAGCGGTATGTGAAACTACCTTACCTTACCGGTCGGGCCATACTACTTCAACATAATGCACGTAATGCACGTAATGCACAGGAAGCTGCCTATACCTCGGGCTAAACCACGTCCTCGAGCCAGATCACAGTATCAGCATCGACTTCTTCTGGTGCCTTTTTTGCCACCCATGTTCAGCCACATAGGGGTAATTATACTTTATTACATAAGTTTAACCCATATTATATGCTCTACTATGCATAATATACTTTTTAGATACCTAAAAAGCTACTATTACCTTCTATTATTCTACTTTTATAGAAAGTATTATTAACCTTAATAGCCTTATAGTAGAGGTTCTAAGAACCTTAGGAGTTAATATATAAGGTATATAATAGCGAAGTTAATCTAGTAGTCTGCTATAGATTAACTTCGACTTAGTAATACTCTAGTAACTACTCCCTATTATAATAGAAAGCGCCTTATATATTTAAGGTATTATTATAAAAGCTATAAATATTAAATCTAGGGAGTAAATTAACCTAGAAGTAACTACCCTTAGCTATTAAGAGTAAATTAGTATATTCCTAGGTAAAGTCTAGGACCTATTATATAACCTAATAATCTAAGTATAACTTATAATCTACTTTCTATAACTTTACTATATAAATACTAACTATAATAGCTTTTAAAATAAATAAGGCCTTAATTTACTAAAGAAGGTATTCTATAAGATCTACTATATAGCGAAGCAAGGAGAGTATAGGGAGTACGCTCGTTTAAGGGTCCCTGAGGATATAGCGATCTACTGCGAATACTTCGCGAAGGTTTAGGGCGTTATTAATATATAAAACTAGGCTAGTAGGCGGCTTCGTTAGTATTAAGGAGACGAGGGTAGTAGTAGTAGTAGTAGTAGTGCCGAGCTGCGAAGGAAGCTAGGTTAGCAGCGCGAAGTTTCTCCGAAATGTATACTTACAATAACACGTACCCCCCGAAGGGGGCTAGCATCGACTTCGTCTCTTATTGAACGACTGGAATATTCTTACCAGACTCACATGATATCCCACAGCCTATCAGGCTCGAGCTTTGACGAACCCTGTCAGTCGGATTTTGCGGGAACCGCTGCTGTCCCCAACATCATCTTATTGTTACGAGGGCCAATTCATCATCTGGAAAAGGCGCAGCCCGAGACGCATCATCGCAAACCACGCCTTCGAGAACACAAGTACTTGCGAGTAGGGTGCATATCCCCGGGTATATAGATGCAATTCCAAGAACGCGCCCCATCAAGCTGGCCCTGGCCTCCCTCGACTGGCTCGAACGGACTTTCACAAAAGCCCGACTCTCGCACGCTATCGAGCGACTGCAGGAGGATTCCTAGGCCAAGGATTACCGCTGGCCGCAGCACTTGACGTGGTGAGATCAGCGTCGTCTCCTCAACACAGCCCTGCAGGACAGGGATCGGACTTTTGTCAGCGCGTGAGAACAACTCCGGTCCGTCACCAGCAACGACAAGAGCGCAACGAGCGTGTACGAACGCGCACAGCCTTATGAGTTCTCAACCTTCTTCACGTACCTAGCTCGAGATTATCGTTGTCTCAGGAGGGCTGTCTTGCTTCATAAATCCTCAGACGGCGCCTCTTGTCATCGCCGTCCTCGCACGTGGAACGCCGACGCAGCGGATGCGGGGAAGCATTCGAGAAGCCACTGGCGTTTTGACACTCCACTTTCCGTTCCAGTGAGAGAGATACAGGGCTCATTCTCAAGGCTCGAGATGTCTTCAAACTCGTCGCCAGAGCAATCGGCTGGATCGTCGCAAGATCGGCCCCGGCCCGCTCCCGTGGCTCGATGGGGTGCCGCTTGCGCACCATGTGCAACGGCGAAGGCAAAGTGTCTGCGATCAAACACGGCACCCGGATCGAAATGCGATAGGTATGTTCATCCCTACTAGGTAGTTGGTGTCGTTGACGGTACCCACGAGTTCCTTTTGCGGTTCTTCGGACGGACATTTCCCCAGAACTCCGGGTCCGGTTTCTCTTAAGCGTTGCCACGTTGGGATCAACGGCGTCTTGCAGGACAAAGGCATATTTTCCCTATCGAGATAGCTGGGGCCCTTACTAGGGATTTCTTGGGATTCATTTGAGGATTATGAGACATACAACTGATGAATTCGTCCTGTGGGACGCTTTAGATGCGAGAGACTTTGCAAGAATTGTTCAGCCCAGGTACACAAGCCCAGGAAGAAAAGACAAAGCAAGCCCTCGTCAGTATATACCCCGCTATGTGATCTAAGACGTCGTTTTGTATGATCTGGGGGTTTCTCGCGGTGCTTCTTGACAGGATCATGCACGGGTGAACCATACTTCAGACATGCTTCTCCGTAACTACATGTAGCTAATGCCCTGGATGTAGGAGGACGACGCAGATCGAGGAGCGTTTAGACCGTCTTATGAACTCTTTGCGAGTATCCGGCAATGTTCCTGGGCTCTCAAGCCACACCGGGGGCGATGACATTGCTTTGCGGCAACCTAATCTGGTGGCCAACTACTCTACAACCCTGCCACCTGGGAACCCTAACTTTTTGCACCAGACTTCAACCTTCACAGCAGGGAGTCAAATCCACACTGGACCTATCGAGATACCTGCCAGCTACAACTGCTTTGTGCCGCCGTCATGCATATGCCGCACCGAACCAGGAGAAGCTCCTGCCCCTCCGGAACCGGATGACAACTTGCTGGCGATTTACAGGGACGAAATGGCGCCGCACTTCCCCTTTGTGATAGTACATCATCGAGTCACCGCAAGTACCCTGGGTGCAACGAGGCCGTTTCTCATGGCTTGCATCCGAATGGTGGCATCCTTTCGCAGTCCCCGTTCCATGCGAGGCCAGATGTACCGGCTCCTCCACCACATCGCGGACCGCATGATCCTGAGTCCCCGTTCCATGCGAGGCCAGATGTACCGGCTCCTCCACCACATCGCGGACCGCATGATCCTGAGATCTGAGCGATCTTTGGACCTGCTGTTGGGACTTGTGGTGATGCTTGGATGGTTCCATCATCACTGTATCGCCCATGCCCAGCTCAACCAGCTGGTGTCGCAGGCTGCTTGTCTGGTAGGAGAGCTTGGCCTGAAACATGGCCCGATTTTGCCAGAACGAACGCGTCTCATAGTCATGCGCCCAGCCGATCTAACGGAACGCACTAATGAGGAGCGTAGGTTGCTGTTGGCGGTATGGTATCTAAGCTCATCGTAAGTCTCGCCCCGTCTGCGTGGATAGACCGTTTCCTCATATGTCGTAGCGTTTCCTTGGACATCCAAAAGATCGATCCCATGAGATACTCGGCATACATGGAGCAGTGCGTGCGTGAGCTCGAAAATGCCAGGGAGCTGGAGTCCGACATGCACGTGATTGCAATGGTGCGCATCCAGAGACTTGCGGAGAGGATCTCGCAGATCAGGAACAACGATGAATGGGGTGAGGGGATAGGTGTTCCTCGGGCACCAATTTCTGCGTATGCGGCAAGTTTCCAGGCCGAGCTGGACAAAGTCGAGGCTCAAATGCCTCGAAACCTGCAAAAGAACCGTGAGAACACATTTCGTTTATGCCATGGTCATTGGTTACCTCATCGCTTACCGTTTGATGTTGTCCAGACTTCCTCCGAGTCCAGATGGCCACGGCTCGACTCCGTCTCTACGAGCCGCCCACTATCGACGCAGACCTTCTGGCGTCTCTCTCAAAGTCTCTTACGTCACTAAGCTCTGGGCACAACTCAGCACTGGATGTCTTCTATCTAGCCAATGCCGCTCTGAAAGCATGGTTCGAGACTTGGCTGGCCATACCAGTACAGGCGTTCTACCCGGCCCCCCTCCACATGGCCTCGCAGTTGATCTTCGCCGTGGTGATGATGAGCCGCTGGGCATGGCTTGCGGCAAGAAACAGCAGCCCCCCGCCGGCTGAGAAGACCGTCGTAGATCCGTCCAGCGGAGACCCAAACGCCGCACTGGCAGCCATGGAGGCGGCAATCAACCCCAATACTCCGCCGTCGGCATCGACGCCATCTAGCAACGCGAAAACTACGCCGTCTTGGGACGCCCCGGTACCGGATATGAAACTGCCTCAAGTTCTTGCCGAGCTGAAGGCACAGTTATCTAGACAGCCCGAGCTCATGATCGATGTTGCGGATATCCTCAATAGGGTTGCCGAACAACTAGAAGCGGTCGATGCCGCGATGGCGGCTGTGTCGGTCGATTCGGGCCCGTGGCGGGGGAACATTTGGACGTTGGGGGCGACGAAGGTCCGAATAGCACAAATCAGGCAAAAGAGGTGGGCTGACACGGTGTCCAAGGAATACGAAGATGTTGAGGAAGAAGATGAAGATGACGAATCGGAGGAGCAGGCCGGCATCGAGGAAGTTGAAATGCAGGACAATCTTGCGGCCAACATGCCGACGGACGGGGGCTGGTATCACGACTCGGGCTGGGGACCCAACTTTTACGACTTTGTTGATCCGTCGCTTTTCGTCGACGGGATGGCTGGGACATCGGGAGATTGGGCTTCTGCTGGGTTCGAGGGCATGGGGCCGATGGATCAACTTGGCGGGACACAAGGCGCAGATCATAGATACGTTTAATTGCCAGGGTTACAGAATTGAAGATTTGAATGCGAGTGACTCGTCGATGGGTGCCAAAAAGCATAACAGCCGTACATCACGCCTAGCGACCAGTGAGGTTTCTATTTCGGACTTCTATGTGTTTCGAAATGTTTACGGCTTTGCCTTGATGATCAAGTCGAGAGATGAATCGTGAGGCGATACAGTTGAAATAAACGAGCCATCGAAAGACTAGACTGCAGAATTCAATCCACGAAGAATTGCAGGGAGAAGAAGACTGTTTTGCATTCGGGAAGATCGGGGACGAAGAAGTCAATGGGAACGTCCCCAAGTGTCAGGCTTGTAATACAGCTATTCAATACCGATTGGTATCAACCGGCGTTGTGGCAGAGTGGTCTAATGCGCAAGACTAGAAATCTTGTTCCTTCGGGAGCGTCTGTTCGAATCAGGCCAACGTCGTTTCATTTTTGTTCTTTTACACAATAATCAGCCATATATTATCCTTGGCTTTTCCCCCGCTCCCGGTAGTTCGCTTTTCATGGCCGCAATCGGAGGTGACTGGTGCGGCCCATGTTTTGAAGGGCAGAGAGGGGCGATCAAGACATCCTGTCCATACACCATCATGTATGTTGAAGCAGCATAGAAAGTGTTGAAGACTTGATAGGAACGAAACCTTCTTCTGTTAAACAACTCTGTCTACATATTCCTCGCTGACTTGCAGGCGAAGCAGGTCGAGGAGCGCTGCAGGCTCTCCCTACCAACTCTTGCTTAGCAGCCCACCTCCGCCAGCCTTCTTTTCTTGCTCTTCCATCTTCAGTATCAACTCTCCAAAGCCCCCATTTGCCCACCCAAACAATGCCCTCGTCCAGTCTTTCTCGTTCCAGCTGTTGACACTCTCGTGCAAAACTCCCGTATCCACCGTCGAGTCCAATACCATCGACATTTGCTCCTTGACCTCCTTCCTTCTCGATATCCTAGACACCAGAGATGGAATCGTAGGCCGTCATCGCTGCGATCACTGTTGCCATGGCCCAGACCTTGCCGGGGCCGACATGAGGTCCTCCCACGGCTGAATCGACCAGCCCTTGCATAAAGTACGAGTTGGCGTCGCTGAGGACATACTCGCGTGTCTTTCTCTTAGACCTTGGCGTAGTCCCCCCTCCTTCTCACCCTTTGGCGGCTCAGGCAGCCTGGATTTGGATTGAGGGAAGTTTCCCAGGGTCATCACTAGTAGCGAAGGCACGTTGGCGTCGTCCATCAAGTTCGATCCCCCGTCCCCATTCACTTCGTAGGCGAAGATGTCTCCAAAGCCTGGCCCGTGAACGATGGCATCCTCCTCGATACCCTGCCTGGTCCCAAAGGCCTGCTCACGCATCGCGATCGTCAGGTTCTTGGACTTTTCGCCATCGACTCCCGGTCCTTTCTCCGAAGGCAAGCGCAAGTTCCCGGTCAATCGACCCCGGCCGGAGTGCCGTACTTTCACCACGCCGGCCATGTAGTCATTGATCACGCGCATGGAGGGAGAGTCACCAAGGACCCGGATCTGTATCGTCTGTTCGAGAACGCGTACCCGATGACGCTGGACAGCATGGTCAAGTCGCGCGGCTTCGCGAATGAAACGGATAAGGGGCGACGTACTTGGAAGACGCGATGGAATCATGGCCAAGCTCGTGCGCATCTAGTTCTTAAAGGAGGGCTGGCCGGGGTTTCCAGGGGATGTTCTGCCGGATGATGGGGTCGGCAGCGCCGGTGCCGCTCCCGAAGCTGATCCGGACTTTGGGCCTGCGTCCGCCGGTTTCTTGGCCAGTCGCGGTACGAGTCCCCGCCTTCGGCATCCGCCTTGAGCCTGTCGCTCACAGAGTCCGGTTCTCCATGAACGACCGGCAGCTTACTGTCCTTTTCCTGGTTGCCCTGTGGATGTTGGTGGCAGGTATCCCGCGCCGCCCAGTTGTGAGTTGCGAAGGAAAATCAGAAAAGATAATGATGAAGAAAGCGACGAGCAGGATGTGGGCGCGCCGGCAAACTCCCGCGCCTCGCTGCTCTCTCTCTCTCTCTCTCTCGCTCTCGCAAATTCAGTCTCGGTAGCATTGTGTTTGTCGGTCCAGCTTCGATGTTGGCGTCACACACAGCACACGTGAAGCCAGTCCCCGACTGACTCTGGCCTCTCAATCACTCCAAGGAACGGAACATCACTTGTACGGTCGTGGTTCGGGCGACGCAAGGTCCATCCCTTGCTCGTCCTCCCGCTGAATTTGGGTTTCCTTCTCCATGCCGCTGTCTTGGCCATCCCTGGAAGACTTAGGCTGTGGAGGGTGTGATCGATTCGGGAGAGAGAGGGAGACAGAGAACGCCAAATGCTGTCTTCATCGTATTTGATAGGACGGTATTGCCGCTGCTTGCGGCTCATCCCAAATGCCAATCCAAGCAAGGAAGTATCCCTCCGAAAAGGTTGGATTGCCGAACACGCCAACCCCCAGATGATGTACATATAATATGCATATCACACCGCGCCTAGCTCTGCCATGGCTGAACTGTACCAACAATTCGTGCAAAACCCTCAAAAAGAGATACTCGACGTTGGCCTGATTCGAACAGACGCTCCCGAAGGAACAAGATTTCTAGTCTTGCGCATTAGACCACTCTGCCACAACGCCAATGGATCATGAACCCACTTGTGGACGGGGATGCTGGGAGGGCAGCCTTTGCAGAGTGAAGATGGTGACAAAGAATACTCAAAGTCGCGCCCGGGACGAGATTTCTCTGATTCCTGAAGAAAGCTCACAAGGATCGTTCCTGCGACCGGTGGGAGCGTTGCCGATTGATGTTCCTTCCCCTGACCTAGTTGACAGCTACACTTAAGAACCCAAAAGCAGATCCGTTGCTGAAACCTTGCGAACGATTTGACTTAGACTCTGATGATTCGAAGGCTCTCCCTCCCTTCCATTCGGCTCCAACCTAGTACTTGAACAACCTCGGCTGGGTGCCATCTCGTTCTGCTTCTCTCGTCAACCTCCGGTTCACCAGGCCGTAGTACACCCTCAGAGACGCGCACCCAACAACGACGACGAACAGCAACGCTGCGTTCGACCAGTGGCCGGTCGGATACCCGATTGCCTTCTCGTCCGCCTTGTAAACCCACACGCCCGGAATCTGTCCGAGGCCCGCCCCAAAACTGACATTGAGCGCGATCGCGAGCCCGGTCGATGCCGTGCTGAAGATGTTGGACGTCAACCAGCCCAGCAGAGGCGGGATGCAAGCAAAAGCTCCGGAGGCACCGACGATGAGGCACCCGTACCGCGCGTGGTATGCGTCGGGAGGCAGGACTGCGGAGGCGACAAAGCCGATTGCGCCGATCAGAGCGAGGGCCGCTGAATGAGCGCCGCGGGCGTTGAAACGGTCCGCAGAGTACGCGACGATGATCTGGACGACTAATCGCAAAGGTCAGCAAACAATTGTTGCAGATTCGCCAAAGGCTCCCGCGAGAAATTCCTCGTCTTACCATATGCTGCCGCGTACGGAGGGACCGTCATCAGCTGCGCCTGCAGATCCACGAAGCCCAATCCCGAGGTAATCGACGGCGTGAACAGCGAGAGGGACGAGAACGGGATCGAGATGGCGAAGTAGACCACGTAATGCCCGTACAGCCTCCAATCCGTCAACGTCGCCTTCGCATCCTCCCACGACATGGTCTTGTCGCTGCTCTTGCTGCCCTCGTGCAGCAGTCTCTCGACGGCGATGTCCTTTTCCCTTTCCGACAGCCAGCGGACGCTTTCGGGGTAATCCGGGAGGAAAAACCACACGAAGAACGAGGACAGGCAGGAGGGGATGCCTTCGAGGATGAAGAGCCAGCGCCAGCCTGACAAGCCGTTCACCTGGTTCATGTGCCCAATCCCATACGCGATCGCACCGCCGAAAGCGCCCGCCAGCGTGGCACTGGCCAAAATCATGGCCACGCGCACGCTGCGTTCATCGTGTCTGTAGAAGAACGTGAGGTAGTATACCAGGCCTGGGAATAGTCCCTGTTCGAAAGCATGTCAGTGGTAGATGACCACCCAGGAGCAGCGTACTGAGAACTAACTGCTTCAAAGACGCCGAGGAGGAATCGCACTCCCGTGACGGTCGCACGGTTGTTCGCCCCGCCTAGACCGATCGTCACGGCGCCCCAGGAGAACATCAAAAAGGCGAGCCACCGCGAGGGTCGCAACTTCTTGAGAAGGATGTTGGACGGGACTTCAAAGACGGCGTAGGCAATCAAAAAGACCATCAATGCGAGCGTGAACTCGTAGTTTGACATGCCGGTTTCCGACTGCATGTCGTGTCCCGTCGAGGAGTTGAGGATCTTTGCATTTCCGATGTTGGAGCGGTCGAGGAAGCAGAGAAAGTAGATTCCGGCGCATATGGGGATGATGCGTCTGTCCTGTTTCCAGAGGAGGGCCCTCTCTTCTTCGGGGGAGTAAGAGATGGGAGATGATGGCGCGATGTCCTGTCCATGAAAGTTAGCTTGCACGATGAAAGGAAACTATCTACCTGAACGGAACTAATGATAGTGCAACGGACCTCTTTCGTCGTAGGCGACTCGATGTGGCGAGGACCAAAGTCCTTCACATCGACGACCGCCATGTTGCCGGACTCGGTGAAGGTGTTCTTGGCAACTTCGTGAAGAGAGGAACCCCAGTAAACAGGCTGCGATTAAGATTGACTTCCAGGCCGCAGAGGTGTTCCTGGTTTCCGTCAAAACCCCGAAAACTCACTTCGCGAGAGAACTCTATTAACAGCGGCATGATCTTCGCTTTCTCATCGGCCGAGTCCACATCCCGCGTATGCGGGGAAGCTTCTCCTCACTCTTTCGTCCCCCCCTAACCACCTCTCCACTGTGACCGGACTCCTGCATCTCGGTAGTGTTGTTGGTGGATCGAGGTGAAGTTGTTTCACGAATCAACGGCCCTTCAGACTGGCGAGAGTGCGTTGGACGTAAGCACGCGTGACTATCACACACCGGGTTGTCACCGACGCCGGACCTGCTCGTGCCCGGGGGGTCTCTTCGCCACACGGCGGTGTGAGAGCTGGGGACCAACGGCCCCGACTTTTGCGCTTGCTTATTTGTAACAGGTTGGTTCATTGAAATTGCGATAACATAACCTGATCCCGCCGTCTTCCGGTGACTCGGGAGCATCACCGTGTGTAGTTTCCAGGAAGTCCCGTCTTCAGCCTCATGAATACATACAATCACGCAAACTTGAGAGCATAGGCTGCACACGACGAGCCTGTTCTCACTTCGTAGGAGTGTTGGCCGTCTATTGGGGGTTCGTATCTAACGGCCAATGGGCGTCTTGCTTGAGGACACTCTTTTCCAACCTTGGCCTAAGACGAGAGACACTGTCTCGGTGAGGCTCCCGTCTGTGATGATGACGGATTCCTGGCGACTCAGCAGGCTGCTCTTGGTTTCGTGGCTTGGTTTCGTCTGGCAACTCGTCGCATGCACGTGTTGAAACGAAATTTCAGGGAATCAAGAACACGACCGAGCACTCCCAGAGCTTCTCGAAAGTCGATTCTGATGCAAAACGACCAGCCCATCGATAACGATCCCTCGCCGTAAGCCGCTTCAGGCGCCCCAAGCTTCGACGTGGCGTTGAAGACACGGACAATGCGTGAAAAGCCACCCAATCCCCCAAATTGCACGCAAGATGGGTTCTTCTTCGTGGTGGAAAAGTCCTCGACAGCCCCATTCTAGCCGTAGATTGGCGCATTCTTCGCCAGCAGTGCGGCCTCCACTGACCATGCTAGCTGGCGGGAGCTTTATGAGTGTGCCTTGATAGTGGCGCGCCGATCTGACGAAGCTCGAGCGGCTTTTTTCACATGTTAGTGCGTGCTCGTCCCTTTTGAGACAGCTATTTTGAGATTGGAGGTGTTCTTTTTTGTGGTTGGCATGATAAACATAAACAGCCGACGCGCTCCTCCTCCCTTGGGCATCGTCGAGAATCGAAAGACTTTGCCTTGGTTTGCACGAGATCCGGGCGTTGTGATACCCAGAACAGGTTTTGCATTCGGTGGACAGCTCGACAATGGAGAATTACTATGTCGATTGCGCTCATCACGCTGCGGCGTCTGACGACGAGAATTTTCCCGACAGGAAGCGACTTATCATCTGCTGCGATGGGACATGGAACAACTCGTGGGTATCAACAAGATCAGCAACGTGCAGTCTCGTTCTGACCAGTCTTCTAGGAACCTCGGTGGCGACTCCGTACCGACGAACGTGAGCCGTCTATCGGCTGCAGTTGCACACAAATGCTGTACTGGCATGCCACAGGTCGTCTACTACCACCGCGGAGCAGGAACGGAAGAGTCAAAGACTGCCAGCATGCTAGGTGGTCTGCTTGGTTTGGGAGTCAAACAGGTGATTATCCGCAGCACGTTTTCTCGCGGAAGCAGGACTAACAGACAGACTGACAGGACATTGTAGATTGTTACCGCTTCATCTGCGACAACTACAATGCCGGCGACGAGATCGTCATCGTCGGCTTCTCGCGAGGAGCGTTCACGGCTCGCTCTGTCTCCTCCATGGTCTGCTCGCTTGGGTTCCTCAACCGCACCGGTCTCAGCCACCTCGGCGACATCTACCAAGACTACCAGTCCTTCAACGAGTGGACCAGCGAGTGGATGTTCGACCCGAACAAGCACCTGCGAGCCTTCACTGTGGGGCAGCTGGAACGAAAGATCAAGAAAGAGTTCATGGACAAGATGGAGAGAGTCGAGAGGAGGTTCGAGGACAAGACAGGCCAGTCCGACGAGCGAAAGCAGCAGGTCGCCGACCAGTTCGCCAAGCTTTATGCGGCATATGAACGCAAGCTGAACCCCGAAGCATTGGCGAAGCAGCTCGAGAACGACAAGAGGGACTTGTTCAAGAGGATGACGCATATGAAAAAGCAGAACGGGCAGATGAGGTTTCGGAAGATGGCAAAGGCTTACCGCGGCCAGCTTTCTGAAGTAAGTTGCAGGCATTGTTGGTCTCGTATCCTATAACTGATGACAGTAGTATCAAATGTGCCTTACCAGGCGGAGCAGCATGCAGGCCCAGACGACATTTGAGGCCGTTGAGGGCAGAGTAAAGGCAGTTGGTAAGCCCTCCTAGTTCTCCTTCTTAACAATATCCACTGACGTACTCGGTAGGTGTTTGGGACACCGTGGGAAGTCTGGGTATTCCCAAGATGCCATGGTGTGTTTGGCAGGGAAGTCGAAGCGCATCAGAGGTAAGCCCGCATGTCAAGGACACTGGCTCGATGAAAACGCTCACCATAGTCAGCTTCGCTTCGCGAGTCTCGATGTCCACCCCAACATCGACCACGCGTTCCACGCACTCGCACTCGACGAATGGCGCACTGCTTTCGCGCCCACTCTTTGGAACCTCAGTCCCAAGAACACCAACACTCAGCTTCGGCAGGTGTGGTTCCCAGGATGTCATAGCAATGTCGGAGGAGGCTCCGATGCTCAACAAATATCCAAAATTGCCCTCGCATGTTCGTAACAGCTGCACGCATGACACCAGCACCAATTACTGACAGCTCACCAGGGATGGCCGACCAGCTCACGTCTATCGGCGTCGAGTTCAGTAAACAAGAGATGAAGCGTATCTTCCGCAGCGTTCCATCCCATATCGACGCTCGCCCCTGGGGTCTTGGAAAAATAACCAGCCCTGACAGCTTCACCACGACGTTACCAGACGCAGCCTGGAACATGATCACGTTGCCGTATCGGACGGTCACGAACCAATGGACTGTGAACTCCACACGAAAGCCGGGACTGTACACCGATGACACCGAGAAGAAGCAACTGAAAAACACGAAAGAACTGGTCCATCCTTCTGTCAGAGTCAGGTATCTCTACCATGGCCTCGGCCTTGACGACGCGGGAGAATGGCAATGCAAAGCTCTGTCAGGCCGAGGCTGGCAGCTCATGTTCGAAAAGAGCCCCCCCAAAGAACACGACATCCGACCAGGCCGCGATCCCAACGTCGTCGACCAATACAAGACCACAACCGGCTCCGTGACGGCGGTGTATGAGCAGTATCCCAGGGAGTATTCGGCGGAAGAGAAGCTCGTCAAAGCCGAGCAGCCACTCGAATGCGATCTGAAGCAGCTTGACGCCCCGAAGAACACCTGGACTTGGAGACTGCGACACGAGGATCGCCAAGTAGTATTACCAGAGGAGCACATCGGCATGTGGGAGCGAATGTACATTGAGATCAACGATGATATGGTCCGCTGGCAGAAGATGACCATGGACGAAAGGAGGAAGCGATGGACCCGAGGAGATGAGATCCGGGACATGGCGACGGAGAGCGTGGCGTTTGCTTTTGCTACGGTCGATCGAGCTGTCAAGACAGCGATTGGGACGGTTTTTGGCGGGCCTCCGGAAAAGTATCTGCCCAAGGGATACCCAAGTGAGCATGGTTATCATGATTTTGTCTCCTGGCAATGGGGCTTGGAGCCAGACACCTCATATGACTCGAGGCGAATCTCCGTTGGGTCTGATGGGTATTACAGCCATGATTATTAGGACCTCCTACAAGGTTCATGCTTCACGATTAATGTATTGGTATAGTGTAATATGTAATGAGTTGTATGATTGGGCTTTGGTCACCAAATAGTATAAGTTTAGACTGTGAAGATTCCGCGCACTTGCCACAAGTTGCCACACATCGGAACCACGAAGATTAATAACCTCAGCTGCGACTCGAGGCAGTCAACTATCATGGTGAAGATATGCCAAGCTAGGAGCAACCCACTAGAGCGAATACAACATGCAGAAGTCATGTCGGTCGAATGTTTTTATGTCGCAGTGAAAGTGGGTGGCTCTGATCCGCCGGAAAAATTCCACGCATGCATCCTTCAGGCTGCTCGCCGCTTAGAGGCAAGAATTGTGCGTTTCTTCTTCGTTCAAAGAGCGTAATGCAGGCATCGACGACCCTGTTATGCATTAGAAGCTCCATGCCAAGAACGGTTCATACCGGATCTCGGCGCGATTTCAACGTATGTGTCTAGAAGAGGCTCCAGTGAGCAAACGACATTTAGCAGGGCCGATTTCCCCGTAGTCGTGAATCTGGAGGGAAAACTTAAGATTCGTCGGACTCGAGATGGAACTAAAGACGCATGTTGTAGGGGGTTGTCCGACGCAGCCAATGGCGATCCTGCTTGGCACGAAGAATTGGTCTTACGAAGTTGTAACCGACCAAGATGCGGGAAGCGCCTCTTCCTTGCGGTCAGCTTGTACGCAATGAGAATAGGAAGAAGCATTTGAGCTGCCTCAAGCGGCAGGCTCAACTTTCACCCAAGGGTCCAGAGTCAAATGGGTCGAATTGCCTCTCAAGGAGCGGCCCGAGATGTAGTATCTGACGGTTTCGGCTCGTAGGCAGCCACTGCACCCAGTCAGAGTTATCACCACGATGGGAAAGGGGGGAGAGGAAAAGAAACTACGAAGAGAGGTCGAACTATCCCAAGTCAGCGTGTACTGCGGAGACATTGCTGCTAACATAGGCATTGTCGTGACCCGCTGCGGCACAAGCAACGGCAACGGGGACACCCGGGCCAGAGGTAGCTTGAGCTTCCAGAGCCATTACACCTTGCTCTCAGCGCAAACGTGCTAAGCACTGAAGTGATGGTAATTAGCCGTCTTATTTGATCCAAACAGTAGCTTATAACAGCAAACAGTAGCTTATAACAGCAATACGATGCCAACGAACTCTTCTCCCCGGAACACAGTGGCTGTGAACTCTTCTCAAGTCATTCTCACTATGCGATTGAGTCTGCGAGCAGCTTGCATGAACACCTGGATCAAAGTCGACCGACTTAGAGCTTCTGATGTTTACATATCTTTTCCCTCAGTAAGGTTGTTTATTGTCTGACATTCGAGAATGACTTCGTTCGATCGATATTTCGCCCCATCATAAATCTTTCAATGAGATGAACTGGATGTGTTGGATTCCCCGGAGTCTGGTCGGGAAAAAGCCTTGTTAAGCTGAAATGTTCCGCAGTTTCGAGGCTTGACATTAGAAACAAGTATGTCCAGACCACGCCAAACCACTTTGATGGTGTTTTGGATGAACTTTCTTCATCAAACATCTGGAAGAAGCCACATGAAATCGATGTTCATCTCGCGTTATGAATCTCCATAAAAAAACAAGACGAAAATGCTCAAGTCTGCCTAATATACAAGTATAATAGCTGCGTTAAAACTCAGAAATGGTCACGCCACTTCCGCGTTCATTGGCCAGAGTCAACAACGCATTGCCAATCGCGAGATCCGTCGTGCTGACGCCAATGTTCTTGTACACAATCAGCCCTTCCGAAATCCACCTGAGTAGCTCTGGCTTGTCTCCTGCTTCCCGCGCCAGCGCCACCTCGCCGACTTCCACAAAGCTTTCGCCGGGGAGCTTGCTCTGGATGACTTCACCAGAATGCTGCATGGCGTGTTCGCGAAAGTCCACAAGCACAGCCCCCTTTGACTCCTTGCTCCGTTGGAAGCCCTCACCCACATCGCCAGCAGCGCGAATCAGCAGTTCGGGATCCAGTTCGATCATGCCCGGCTGCCAGGACCCAACGGCTGATATGAACGGATAGCGAGAGCTCTTCCTTCCTTTCGTCACATAATCGGCGGGAAACAAGGGGCTCGTGGAAGCGACGGCGCAGAAGACAGCATCGGCGACTGAAAGACGGTCCCGGATCGTCATGTCATAATCGGATCCCGAGGGACCCAGGTACTCAATGGTGGCAGAAGACTTCCAGCGCTGCGCGTTTTCCTCCTTGATCTTGCTGATGAGCTCTCGCGCTCGTCCCTCAGAACGGTTCACGATGGTGATTGACTTGATTTCGTCCGCGCGCAGCGCCAACGCCAGGCGAAGATGCCAAAGCGCCTGTTTACCGGCGCCGAAAACGACAATATTATCGGTAGAACGCCGCCAAATATAAGGGATCAGGGCTGATAGGGAGGTTCGGTACCCTGTGAGCTCTTCGGCGTTGATGATGCCGGTGGGATAGCCGTCTTGGTCGCAAAGTGTGACGACACCATGTAAGGCCCCGGCAGCCTTGGACGAAGGTGCTGGCGTGACGATAATCTTGGTTCCGAAGCTAGTGGGGGATGAAAACGACCGGAAGAGACATTTTTGACCCTCCGGTCGGTTTACAACGCCAACGGCAGGTTGATAGGCGCGTTCTGACCCCTTGGACACGTCCACCAAGCACTTCAGGAGAGAGTCTCGGAGTCGCAAGATGCCGTTCTTGTCCGAATTGATCAAGATGTCGTGAACGACGGCATCGCTGAGGATTTTCAAACCGCCCATGTTTGCTTGGAATATTTGGATGGAAATAAAGCGACAGCTGGTTTGGCAACGTACCACTTGTAAGACAAGCAATGAATCAATCGGAATGGATGTGCGGGGTAAAATAGTTAACGTTGAGCTGTGATGTAAGCTCGCTCTTATCTCCGAGGTAAAGCTAGCTCACCCGACACAGAACAAAAGGTGTCTCCAAAAGTTGTCGGGCCGAACTTCTTATCCACAGGTCTCTATGGGGTCGCGGAGTCTGCGGGCGGGCACCGGGAAAGCTCCCGGTCTGGTGCGGAGGTCCGCACGGATGGCTACCCGCCCGGGATCGGGCCACAAGCCGTCCATAGCTACTTCGTGTAGTTTCCTTAATAACAGAGTCCGTGGTTATGGGAAGCATAAATCGTCCGTGACGTCAGGCGCGGAACTCTTGTGCCATCTCCTTGGATTTCTCTGGGTAAACTTTGGCATTCCCCGAAGGATTCAGGGTCGGAGATAAGTGGCTTGTGAGCTAGAAATTGGCAGTCTGCCAGTTTATTCAGGCTTCAGGTTGCGTTTTCGTTTCCAGGCATGGGAAACGCAAGAGTTCCAAATGCAACCGCTGTTCTAATGCGAATTAGATATTACTCTGTGCACAACGTTCCGACCACACAATCAATTTACATTTCATGTAAAGCAACAGACTTGAGCTTTCTTCAAATCTTCATTCTTGTCTGCGTGTCGACAGGCTTGGCGATGATCATCAGAGGATTCTTGATCCACAACGCAAAAGCCTTCTGGTCCTTCCAATTTTTGCTCTCTTCGCAGAGCTCGAGGTTATATGAGAACAAAAGAGCAGCGAGAATGAGCCTCATCTCATGCATAGCCATGTTCTGGCCCAGGCAATCTCTCGGTCCAAAGCCGAACGGCTTGTGGGCGTCTAGAACGTCGCCGGCGTAGGTCGGATCCGTCTTCAGCCATCTCTCCGGAGCAAAGGTTTTGGCGTTCTTGAAGTTCGCCTCGGATTGATATGTTGACCAATGATGAACCGAAACACGAACACCCGGAGGCACCCATTTACCCATGATCTGCTGCCCGCCTTTGAGAACGACTCGAGGGCTGCCGATGGGGACTGGCGGGTAGACACGCAAAGCCTCCTTAAGGCAAGCGTTAAGGTATTTCATGTCAGCTGAGCGCTCGAAGGTGAGATCGTCCAAAGTGCTGAAGCTGCCTCGGACCTCCTGAAGCAATAACTTCATCTTCTCAGGGTTGCTCAGCAAGAAGTAGACACAGCCACTCAACAGTGTTGCTAAGTTGTGGGCCACATTAGCTTGATGACTGACTTATATCGACTCCAAAATGCCGAAGCTTACCTGTGGTTTCTGATCCTGCCAGCATGAAAAGCTCGGCGTTTGAATGCATCTCCTTAATGGTGAGCTCCTTTCCTTCCTTTGCCGCCAGGACCAAGTTCCAGACATCGGGCTGAGTGGAGCCGTTCTTCAAGCGTAGATTGACGCGTTCCTCCGAGTGTCTGCAATGCGTCACTCGTTGCTCCGTCACAGACTTCGGCTCGAACTTGGTGAAGATAGCGTTCAGAATCGGATAGTAGTTGATAATCGAGACGATCGGCAACATCTTCAGCGACTCAAAGATCGATCTGACCCAAGGGCTGAACTCGTTCTTCTCCAGAAGGCCTAGAGGCTGTCCAAAGCAAAGCTCGGCCATGACGTCGAATGTGGTGAAGTTGAGGAGCTGCATCATCTCCACGGGCTTCTTCCCTTGCTCGCCAACTTCAGAAATTTTGTACATGAACAGGTCCACGTATTTGCGGAACAGCGGCTCTTGTTGTCTGATAGCGCGCTCTGAGAAGGCAGGCGAAAACAGTCGACGAACTCGAGCATGATTCTCGGTGTTGGTGGTGAGAATACTCGGGACGCCTGATCAAAGTTAGCCGCGTAACCGAATACCCTCATTGAACACAGCCGATGAGGCCGAACACAGCGACTCTTACCGTTGACTGGCTGTACGGAGAACTCCTGAGCTTTCTCCTGCACCTTGGGACCATGGACATCGTCCCATGCCTGCGCCGCCGTGTAACTGAGATCCGTGGGGCCGAAACGAATCACAGGGCCGTACTTCTCATGTAGGCTCTTCATCCACTCGATGTCATCACCTCTGAGCGCCACGAGCCAGTAGGGGATGCGGGTAATCGCACAGATCTTGGGGCCAGGAACATCGGCCAGCGGGTGGAGTGTGATGGAGTAGATGGCGCTGCCGATAAGATACGCGCCCAGTAGGGCTACCCCGAGGAGGATAGTAGCCACCATGATGGCTTGATGAGTACAGCAGCTCCCGAGGAAAAGAGCCCTCGTCGACGATGTTTGAATGGTGATGTGTTCAGACAGATAAACTGGTGCCCAACTGAGGGGCAGCCACGAAATCCGAAGAGAATGATCGAAGACCTAATCGAATATTGCAGTCTTCTGACTGGCCGGCTCCCACCGCCCCCTGACGACTGCAACCATCTCCACTTACACGCATCACCAACGGCATTCTTCGACGGGCGTGAGGGCGAGGAAGTGAAGTGCCGGTAGAACTGGATCTGAACTGATTCGGGGAAGAAACCCAGAAGCCTAGGCCCAGGGAGGCAGGGGTTGCCAGGGTTCGATTCCAGACCCTGCATAGCCCGCTGGTGAGGATTTTCAGCACCGGACGTGTCCGGGTCCATGGAACAACAGTCGTCCACATCGTGCCAACAGAATATGAAGGCGAAATCCTTGCGCTTAATCTGCGCTAAAACGGCCGTGCTCGCGCGGGTCTCGTGAGCATTTAACAACTTTGTGTTTCCTAGGCGGGCCAACATCCATCCCTTTGTGATCGAGACAATTCGTCTTTATGTCGCATGAGCATCCCCAGTTTCCCCCCGACGACCGGCGCGAAACCGAACAAAATCAGGCGAGAGCCGGCGCCATGGCACCATCGTCCAAGCTCATGTCATCGTTTCAGACGAAGGCATCGAGCCGGGGGTCTACGTCGACGTTGCGGTAGGCAGTAAGGAAACCGAGTCATGATCGCTTAGCTTATACACAGGGGTTCATGGCACTTCGGCAAGCCGACCTATGGCACAGCTGGGTTCATCTATTTCCTTGCGACTTTCGGGTTGATTGTAAATTTCCTACTGGACAGAATGCCTTGTTGTCGATGCCCTGTCGTCGGGTCGAAACAGATTGCTCAATTTGCGGCCGGCACGTGCATTTATAACTTAGTTAGTAACCTTTATATCCGCAAAAAACGGGGTCTTTTCTACGCTAAGTAATAAATAAAAACTTAGTAGTAGTTACTAACTACCTTAACGATTTTAATTAAAACCTTAAACTAAAAGACTTAGAATAAGCTATAGGATATTCTAAACCTCTATAAGTAATCTGAGGTTATAAAATAAATCTTTAAATACTTAAGTATAGTAATAAAACTATAAGTATCTTAAATTAATCTAAACTAAGCCGCTAAGATACCTTAATACTTATATCTTATTAATACCCTTCTCATAATAAATTACCCTTAGTATTAAAAGAACTACTAGTTTAATAACCCTCTTAATACTACCCTAATTAAAAAATAGAGGTCTTTCTATCTCTTAGTAATTTAAGTTATATAGTAATAAAAATACCTTAAAAAGGAATAACTTAAGATAATTAATAAAATTAAAATAAAGTTTAAAAGTATAATATAGCTAATATCTAAGGGTATAGCTAAGATTAACTAGCTATATAATAAGTAGTATACTAAGTTCTTTAAAGTACTAAAGAAGTAGATTAGAGATTAGGGGAGGGAGGAGGGGGTGAAATAGGGTGCTAGGTTATTAGGGGCAAGGATATATACTTCTAGCTCTAAAAAGTTCCACACATTGGTGTTCCACAAATTGAGTGCGCAGTGCATTTATGACGGCCGTCAGTCACAACCGGTAGTCAAAGAGCAGATCGCAGCAGGGTGTCCACTGTCAAGTCCTTCCAACTCCACAAGAGATGGCTAACGGCCATCTTAGCCGTTACGTCTCAACTTTTTTGGCGATTGTTCTGCCTCCAGATCAGACGGGACGTTATTGCGACCATGACTCGATAGAAGGGGGCGAATACGAACAAGGAATTCGCCATGGCCTCACCATGGCCAAGAGGACCTGTGGAAATTCGACAGACGGTTCACCCCCAGCGCTGCTCTCGAACAAGGCAAGGTCTTGTATGGCTCGCTTAGATGCGCCTTATAACTCGGCACGCAGAGGACGAACATCACCATGTTACACCTAGTCAAAATCCTGACGCCGGGTTGTGGGGTTGGGTATCAAAAGTCCTCCTCCCCCTTGGCCCTAAAGAGCGACGTGCCCACCGTGATAGAAATGAGGCGGCTGAGAGCGCAAGGAAGTTGGCGCTCACCAGACTTTGGAGCAGATCATCGCGGCGATTGATAATGCCGCCAATTCCCCCATGTTGGCTCCGGTCCTAGGTTCCTTTCCTGTCTCAAGCAGAAGTACAGACCCGAACTTAGTTGTGCCTTGGCTGCCAGCGTTAGGCATTACACGACCACAACGGCGGCAACGAATTTGCGGGCATTTGCCCAAGGTCGACAATCAAGATGGCCGCCTCGATGACCGGAGAGCAAATCTCAGCTCTTGCCTACCAGCTTGAACCTCTTACCCCTAAAGGGCTGGGGCCCGCCGTCGAATACATCGCCATCATCTTTGGGATTATTAGCGTTATTGTCGTTGCACTTCGCATCTACGTGCGTTCTGGTCTGTCTGGAGCATCAACAAGACTTTGGGGCATTGAAGATTTGTTGGCAGTAGTCGGGACCGTAAGTCATCCCACCGGTAAAGCGAAAGTAACCCGCTAAACCAACACCACTCCTATTTATGTCTTGACCTCGCAAACTAAGGATTCCTGTACCAGGTTCTGTTTATACCGGCAGTCGTCTTTGCGGTCTATGCCGCCCGCTATGGAGTTGGATCTCACGACGTCGACCTCCCGTCGCCCCTCTATCTGATTCGTGCATCCGAATACCAAACATACTGGGAAGTTCTCTACTTCATCTCCTCAACGATCATCAAGTGCGCCATCGGATTTACATGTCTTCGGTTGGACAAGCGAAGACCAGTGGTCATCCTCATGGCGGTCAACATGTCTGTCATGGTTATTGTTGCAATCCTTGCTTTGGTGTTTGTCTTCGCCAACTGCACCCCGCTTGCAGCAACGTGGAACCTAAAGCTGTGAGTTTTGTTGTTTAGCCATGTCGCCTCCCCGGAAAGAAGCTGACCAGCCTGGCTAGAGGAACATGCCAGAAGGCGATCAGTCTCCAGACTGTCAGCTACATCGTCTCTGCTATCCAGATGGCGACTGATTGGATTTGTGCGACAATCCCTTTCTTCATCGTTGCGGGACTGCAGATGTCTCGCAGAAAGAAGGTATCGGTTTGCGCTATTCTTGGCCTCGGCATTTTCGCTTCGATAGCGACATGCGTCAGAATGCCGTGAGTGGACGTGTCCGATTCTCTTCGAATGTCTTTGGTAACATATGCGGCAGGTATTTGAAGTACTATGACAATGTCAAGTATCCCACAGAAATTGGCTGTAAGTTCTTGTCAACCTCCCTCCCATCCACCCGCTGATTCACGGCGACAACCTAGATCATCTCGGCGTCATTAGCATCACATCCAATCTTGAATGCGCGTTGGGAATCATTGCGTGCTCGCTACCTCCTCTCCGCAAGCTGTTCAAGTTTTACTACGGCTCTTCTCGCGGTGTTGACTACAAGTATACAGGCGAGGTAAGATTATCCATCCATAAACCACAATCATTTTGTTTGCGTCTATCAATTACCAACATCGGTTTGGCTCTTTGAGACCACCCGAATTCCCTGGTTCTCATCAACGTTTCGTCAGAGTTCCTGCTCACAGCATATCACAGAGCGAAAATGGCTTGGGAAGTGCTGGGCCCGCTATCAAACTGGGTTCCATCAACGATCACGAGCGGTCATACCACGCATCGGCAAAGCGTTCTGCTTCTGGCGTTCGGGAACTCGAGGCAGACGACGATCGGGACGATTCGAGCCACAAAGGCATTATTCGCAAGACCGATGTCTGCGTCAGCTCATCCTCTTTCCACCAGCCTTAGCTGGTGTCATGTCCATCAGTATACAAATCAGTTAAGACGGCCTAGATATAATAGTAACTTCGAAATATCAAACATGATTGTATAATCACGTTGCGACCAGTCTGGAGCGAGATAGCAACTAACGATGAGCCAACGATGCATCTCGACTATTAACCTAGTCTTAGCCCCTAGAGCTAGTTCGTATGGGACTTAGTAGCCTTAGTTCGCAGTGCATAATATATTGATATTATTATTAGGACCTTCCCCTCAGTTTCAGGTAAGGGGATTCTACGTCTTATATATATAGTATAACAAAGGAACTTACGAGGGGTTAGACCTGAGTTTATTTAATAAGAGGTCGCTATAATACTATTTATTTAAGCTAAAGAGGAAAAAGGGGAAGTTTTCCTCTCTAGTAGAAATTTCGCTAGTCTATAGGGAATAACTAGGTAAGCCCTAGGTAAGCCCTAGGTAGCTCCTTAAGGTAGTAAACCTAGGCAGAAGCCTAGGTAGGCTTAACCTAGGTATAGCTTATAATACTATCTCCCCTCCTAGCTAATCCCCCCCCTAGGTATAGGCTAGGTTGCTATTATTATTTATAACTAGTTTATATAAGGCTTTATACCTATTTACTATAGCAGTCTCTATAATAGCCTCTATAGGCTCCTAGGTAGGCTCTATATACCCCTCTTACTTAACTAGGACCTCACGCTTCTGCTCTTACTTAATTAACTTCTATTGCGCTATATATATCTCCTCTATATACTACTCGAATTTACTATTATTAGCTATAATTAGTAGTAGCTAGGGGTCTATCCTTATTTATATAAGTAAGGGGTCCTCTAATACCCTCTAGAGGAGGTCTATATAGAACCTTAGGTAGATATTACTAGGCACGTCTAACTTAATAATATATAAGCTTAGGACTCTAACTATAGTATATTTATAATATAACTATAATAGCTTCTTACTAGGCCTAGGGCTTTTATAATTAGCTATTCAAAGCTAAACCTTATTACTTACCTAATACTCCTCTATAGGTATTGGGATAGGATAAGATAGACTTAGCTGCGTAACTTTCGGAAAACTCCCTTAGCGCATAGACCTATTATAAGAAGACTATAGAGTAGAGCGTAGAGGAGAGGAGTATAGCAGACTTTAGTAATATATTGAGCTCGGAATTACGCCGCAGCCCCTTCGCAAAAAGACTACAACAAATTCACCCAGTTCGCAGGCATAATTCGGGAAACACTATATAGGCATTTTGACCTATACCCCCTACTAATAGTTATAATATAAGACGTAGCACTACCCCCTTTAGTAAATGATTTTTTAGAAGACTTCGCTATATATTAACTATTATTACTACTAGACTTCTTCTTAGGATATAACTAAGTCCCCTTAGACCCTATAAGTAGAGACTTAATAATATTCGTATTACCTATTAGACTACTATAGATATATATATTAACTTAAGGAGTAATAAACTTAGTTACTTAGTTTATATAGGTTATAATTAGAATCCTATATAACCTTATCCCTAGCTACTATAAAGCCTTCCTTAATAGTATTACTATTAAAAGACTAACTTTATAATATAATATAGAAGAGATTAAGTCTTATCTAGGAATTTATAGATTTATTTTAAAATACTTATAGAATATTAATAAGATCCTAGTTAATTTAGAGCTAGTAGAGTATATAATAGTAGTAGTTAAGTTATAATAAGCCTAGGAAGTAGTAATAATTATTAGCTATATTTATAGTACTAATAGGTATTATTTAGAGGAAGTAAAGATAGTTAAGATCTATAAATAAGCTACTTATACTAATTTAATAGAGTTAAGGGCTTTCCTTAGGATTATAACGTTCTATAGATCCTAGATAAAGGACTACTCTACTATTATAAAGCTACTTATTAACTTACTTAAGAAAGATACCTTATTTAACTAGGAGGAGAAGTAATAAATAGCTATAAATACCTTAAAAGTAATACTTATAAGGGCTCTAATCCTCGTTACTATAAACTATAGCCCTAAAGGAGGAGATATCTACTTTATAATTAACGCTAGTAATATAGGATAGAGCGGAGTCCTAGGATAATTTATTAATAACTAGCGTATAGTCTCTCGCTTTAAGAGTAATACTTAGTTAAAACTAGAATTATTATATAATACTAAGAAGAAAGAATTATATAATATTCTAAAGGCTTTAAAGAGGGTATATAACTATTTATATAGATAATACTTTATTCTAGTAATAGACGCTTAGATATTAGTTATATAACTTAATAGAGTAGCTATAAACCTCCTAGGAGCTTTTATTATTCGCTAGATTATATAGATTTAAATACTTAACTTTAAAGTATAATATATCTATAGTACTTAGAATATAGTAATAAATAGCTTATTATAAAAACCCTAGGGACCTTCTAATATTATTAATAAGGAAGCTAAGGGGGAGATCGACTCTTAGATTAATTTATAAATCTTTTTTATTAAGCTCGGAATTACGCCGCAGCCCCTTCGCAAAAAGACTATAATAAATTCACCTAGTTCGTAGGTATAATTCGGGAAACACTATATAGGTATTTTAACCTATACCCTCTACTAGTTAAGGAA
>JAVHLU010000557.1:0-54264 GCA_036785755.1 Colletotrichum ledebouriae | reverse complement strand
TGGGGCATCGCCTGGCTGATGGGCCATGGTTTGGTATGAGCTCGACAATGGAACGGTCGGGATGCGACGTTGCAAATAGACAGCGCTCGCAGATGATGATCCGACTTTGGTTCATGCGAGTTGGTCAGGGCCTCCTCTGACTCCAGCCTCAGGACCGGGGGCCTTATTAACTGGGAGGCAATGCAACACGGTCTTGATTTTCTTTAGCGGTGCTCTGATTCGGGTCCCGCCGGCTGGATGAACAATGTTTGTTTTGGCGCGGAGATAATCAATCAGAATTGCGATTGCGAAGACAAGGCCGTTGCTGGCGTTAAGAATTGGTTGCTGAGTGAGCCCTGTTGGACGCTTCCTTGAGGATTGTCGAAGTCCGATGAACGGTGCACCGCAGCGGTTCTTAGCCTTAGGTAAGCTAAATCACCCAATGGGTTTTGAGTCTTTTGACCCACTCTAGTGGCGGCCCCGGGGGCTGCGCCAGTCGGTTCCTGAGCCGCTGCTCGAAGCCTCGAAGCGACAATCGCTACATCCTGCAATCGGGACTATCTCGACCCATCACCAGCTTTACTCGACCGCGCATCATCGAATACATCTACGATTCGACAAGTTCCGAATCGTGCACATTGCGCGATATCCGCCAGGAAAAAACAATGGGCGAGAACCAGCCGAACGCTGCTGCCGCGGCGCAGCAGGCGGCTCCAACGATGCAGATGTACAGGGAAGAGCAAGCAAGGCTAAGAGCCATGCTGGACAAGCGAGCTGCGATTGCACGGCGATTGGCGACTATCGAGTCCGACATTGAGCAGAAGGAAACGGCTTACCTCGAGAGCACACCGAATGGCAACATCATTGCTGGATTCGACAACTACATCAAGGGCACGGGTGCGGCTGCGCAACGCCGGAAGGCTGGCGCTACGGAGCAGAATCGCGTGTTTTCACGGTCTTCGATCTCGTATCGCCCTGGCAGTGTACGTTGTTGCCTGCCTCTTGCATGTTTGTGATGGACGGTAAGCTGACTGACTGGCTGCAGGAGGCCACGACGCCGGGGTCTACGCCTGCTTCGCATGCGCCGACGCCCTTATCCACCTCTTTCAAGGACGGTCCTGGATCGAATCATGCTACGCCAACATCTGCGACTGCTTCGAAATCGGGGAAGAAGAACAAGAAGAACGAGGAGGACAGTGATCACGACTCGCAGGCGCCCAACAAGAAGCGGATCAATTTTGGCTCCGGACGGAAGTGAGATGAGGAGGGCCAAGCTCCGGTGTTTGCCTGAGTGTGATCGATCACTGCGGATTTGGGGCGTTTTAGGAAGGGTGGAAACGCGTGTGGCCTATCATTGCCGTTGCTAGAGAAGCACACGTTTGACTACCGTCTGCTTGGATCTGCTCTGTGGTAAACCATCACGGTCGTAGACTATCCAGACGGTGGGCTCATGATCGTTGGACTTGAAGGTGAGACTCCAAGCACAGGCGATGGCGTTTGTACGCGACCACGAACAATTCTGGAGTTACGGATTATGATACCCTGTCACATCTAATACATCTCTTGAGGTCAAGCAATCTGTCCTCGAACAGCGTTAGGGTTTTCGCTTTCTTGAAAGCGGAAGTTCACTCCGCCACGCGATACCAATTGATGATGCCTGCATCGTGCAGTTGAGCAAGACCTAGACAGGCACTTTTGCGTGAGGAAGAGGCAAAAGTTCCCGGTGGATACGAACTTTTGATTCCTAAGTCCAGTCCAGGTACTGGGAATATAGCCACGACTCGGCTTGGGAACATCCCAGGCAATGCAGTCCTTTTTCGAGTATTTGGAACTGCCTTTCTCGGAGGACGGACCGTAGTGATTGGCCTAAGACTACTTCTCATATAGAGACAGAACACCTCTACGGCTGCGCGAAAGTCACGTCCCAATTTCAACCATTTCGCGCCTTCAGAACTCTAGACCCTCGAAACGGACGAGTGAATGATTCTCGACGGCATCGGTCTCTTGCATCATACATTTTTGACCTCTCTACCTCCTCTTCATCAATCGTTATCCGTTTCCCCAGACCTTCAGTGCCAAGTGGTTTCGGAGCCGATGGGACGGTCTGCCGTGAGAGGTTTGAGGGGCGCATCTGAGCCAATCTAGCGCTTGAGCAGGGGACTGGGAACCTTGTCGGCTCTCTTAACAGCCGTCGCTAGCCTGGTTCGTAGCTAGTGCGGGGCTCTTCGACTGAGCTCCATGCCAGCAGATTCATTCACCTCAGTCAAGTTGTCTCACGCAGCGACTGAGAGGCGGCTAACATCATACATCTACCCTGCAACTCGCACCTTGATGCCTTTAGTCTTCAATCTTTCTACCAGTCCATTATCGTAACAATTACGCATCTTCTCTCGATCCCTTATGATGACTATACAAGCTTCCAAGTTTACCCCAGAGGTCCTCCTCTCTGCCCCGCGTAGGTCGCCCGGTATCCCTAACCCGGCCGGCACCAAAGTGCTGTACACTGTGAGTTTCCCACTTCAACGGCGGCTGAAGGTGACGGAAGTTGAGCGATCGGGGTTTGAGACACACATTGACTTTGACTACCCAGATCTCAACATACTCGTTCGACTCCCACAGCAAGTCCGCCCAAACTCGCATTCTTGATGTTGAAAGCGGCCACTCCACGCTCCTCTACGAAGACCCATCCTATAATGATGCGACATGGATCTCAGACAAGGAGATCTTACTTCTGAGAAGCGGCGACAAGGGAACTACAAGCCTCGTGCTGGGAAACGTCACGGAACCATCTGTGTAAGTTGCTCCATCTGATCAAAGACACTAGGCCCTCGCTCACACCTCAACTACAGCATCAAGGAGATCCGTAACTTCGAAGGAAGCCTGTCGAGTCTCAAGACGAAGCGGCTTTCCGACGATGAGGTCGCCATAGCTCTGTGCGCAATCACCACGCCCTCCGGGGCCATGTACAAGCCGGCGGCCGATAAGAAGCAATACACTAGTGGCAAGATCTACTCGAGCTTGTTTGTAAGACACTGGGATACTTGGGTCAATGAAAACCATAATTCGATTTGGTATGGCCAGTTAAAGAAAGACGGTCAGTCGTACAAGTTGGAAGACCCTGGACTGGTCAATGCTCTCGACAATACGAAGCTGCAGTCCCCCGTCCCTCCGTTTGGTGGCGCAGGAGACTTTGACATCAGCAAGAACGGATTGGTCTTTGTCGCGCGAGACCCGGAGATTTCTCCTGCGATTTACACAAAGACGGATCTGTATTTCATCCCTCTGAAGACTTTCACCGAGGACAAGCCGCCTGCGGCCCAGGCTGTCAAGACTAGCAAGCTGCGGGGATATTCGGCCTCCCCGGTGTTTTCCAGGGATGGCAAAAAGGTTGCTTTTACGAGAATGAAGAGTGACCAATATGAGACGGACAAGCCGAGACTCATGCTCATTCCAGACGTCTTTGACTTGTCGAGCGTGCAGGAGTTTTACGAGACAGAAGACGGTGCTGGTGGATGGGACGCACGACCCGAATGGATCACTTGGAGCAAGGATGATTCGGAGCTCTTTGTATCTGCTGAGGAGCATGGCCGAGCAAAACTTTGGAAGCTACCCGCTACGCCACACCGGGCTAAGGATCTGCCGGTCGCAATCTACGAGGACGGCTCTGTTCTCGAGGCGAAGTTGCTGGGAGATGACGGTGAGAGGCTTTTTATCAGCACGTCTTCCCGGGTCGAGAACTCGGCCTACTCAGTATTGGACCCGGTCAGCAGGAAGTCCGACCTTATTTCATCCAGCTCCAAGCACGGCAAGTCATTCGGCTTGACCAAGTCCCAGTGCGACGAGTTCTGGTATAATGGGGCGGAGGGCTATGATGTCCATGCTCTGGTGGTTAAGCCATCAAACTTCGACCCCAGCAAGAAGTATCCTCTCGCATTCCTCATCCACGGAGGACCCCAGGCGGCATGGTTGGACAGTTGGAGCACGCGATGGAACCCGGCCATTTTCGCGGAGCAGGGTTATGCTGCGGTCATGCCCAACCCGACAGGAAGCACGGGTTACGGACAACAACATACCGACAACATTCAGAACGAATGGGGTGGTCGGCCGTATGTCGACTTGGTCAAGTGCTTCGACCACATTGAGAAGAACATCGACTACATTGACTCCACCAACGCTGTTGCTCTGGGGGCTTCTTACGGAGGTTATATGATCAGTAAGTTCGTTGACGTACTTGCGCTTTTGCTGACTGCGCTGACTTGAAAAAAGACTGGATCCAAGGACATGATCTCGGAAGAAAGTTCAAGGCTTTGGTGTGCCATGACGGTGTTTTCTCAACACTCAACCAGTGGTCTACGGAGGAGCTCTTCTTCCCTCTGCATGACTTCGGGGGTACCCTTTGGGAGAATAGGGAGGGTTACGAGAAATGGGATCCCGCCCACCACCTCGACCAGTGGTCAACCCCGATGTTGGTCATTCATAATGAGTTGGACTACAGACTACCTATCTCGGAGGGCCTGGCGATGTTCAACGTGCTTCAGGCACGCAACGTGCCGAGCAAGCTGGTCATGTTCCCTGACGAGAACCATGTAAGTACAATACTCCCTTCCGGTTCCGTTGTACTTGCTAATCTGGCAACAGTGGGTGCTGAAACCGGAAAACTCGTTGTTGTGGCACCGAGAAGTGCTGGGTTGGATCAATAAGTACACGGGGATTGAGGAGTCGGCAGAGCTTGCGATGAGGCAAAAGTAGTCGAGAGAGATGCTGCGTTTGAACGATTCCGTTGAATTGTTGATTGGAGACTTTTATCTCGAATTACTCGTTTTGAATAGGGGTCGAAGGAAACGAACTTGGCATGTATTCCAGCAGTCGAACTTCAATGTCAATTGGAATTTCTAGGTAAGGTAGTCCGGCGTATCTTTACGAGCACTGTGTTCACACTGTAAAACACTGTGGTATTCACAGAAGCTCTTTCCCGCGTCGTATGGTATGGTCCGAGCTCCATTCTTACAACGAGGCTGAAATTTCGCAACGCTCACCTGGCTGGTCTTAACGACCCAGCGAACATCACTTTCATTGCCCACGATTCTCGCCAGGAAACAGATCGAATATTGCGGGATTCCCGTTGACAATACTCGGCGACTCGATCAAAACACATCATAGCAACATGCGAAGTTCCTCAAACGACATTTAGATTCGATGGTGACAGACGGAATCGCGCCTACCCGCCCTGCCACAGCACCCGCGATTTCCTCTCGAACCTCGCTTCCTTGATCGATCAAGACGCACCTCCGAAGACCGAGCGATCCTACGACTGCAATCACAGAACACACACACAAAACAAATACACTGAGCAGAATGACGCCTCCGCCGCTCCTCTTCCATGCCCTCCTCCGCCCCGCAGTCCTCCAGATCTTGCGCGCGACGGGCTACCACGCAGCGCGCCCAGTCGTTCTTGACTCTGTGACGGAACTGGCAGCCAAATACATGCTCGCGCTATGCCAGGCGACAGCACGCCATGCCGCGGATAACAACCCTGAGGGCGATGCGCCGGGAATTGTGGACGTCCGCATGGCGCTGCAGGAGCTGGGCGCCGTACCACCAGACGACGTGAATGCCGAGGGGAGGGGTGCGGTGCTGGGAGAGATACTGGACGACATCAAGGAGGGGCCCGGGGCCGCGCCGGCAGAGAATGGCGACCTCGCGATGGCGAATGCTGGGGTCGTCGCGGAGAGGGAGCGAGAGAGTGATTGGGCGGAGGATGTGAGGGGAGTGGAGGAGTTTGTCAAGTGGTTTTCCGGGCCGAGAAATAAGGCTATTCGCGAGGCCGCAGTTGGCGATGGGGAGCTTGAGCTTGGGGATTATTTGAATGGTTCGTTCTTCCTTGCCGGCGACGCTTGGAGGAAAAGGCCTTATGACTGACCCCTACACAGTCCTGAAAAAAAAACACAGCAAGACTGGCGAGGACTCGAAGTACCACGGCACGATCATCGGTAAAGGCAACGACGTGGGTGAAGTTCAGGTCGAGGGCGGGGACCTGCCGTCCATTCATACCTGGCGGGCCAAGATGCGCGGACCACCACCGACGACCGCGTTATCAGCAACGTCACCGAAAATCAAGGCGGAATCGAGACCGCCGAGTTCGGGGCTGAGCTCTGTGGGGGACAGGTTGGGGGATGATCGGGACAGCATGGACTTGTCATAGGAGACTCGTCTGCGTGGTAACCCGAAACGGTCCCGCGCTCTAAGTGAAGCCGGAAACGAAGTCGCAACGACTGGGGCGAGGAGGAAGAAGAAGAAGAGGAAGAGGATGTGATTATGACAGCATAGCGCGGCGTTTATTTCTCTTCCCGGCAGGGCTGAGACTTATTTTTAATTCATGTTTTGGATGGGAGAGACTGCATCACAAAAGCATCGTCTTGAGGGTGGTAGGCATGAGATATCGGTAGCTCGACAGAGCAAATTATACATCAAAGAGCTTGACTTAATTGAGGGCCTAGTCAAGTTTGTGCATATACGGCCGTGCTAATTCATCATACTGCACGAAACTACGTTGACGGAGCTGACGTCACTCAGAGTTTGAAGTATAAAGACGAGCAGTCCCATCAATTCAATCTGTGTCTTTCAAGTCAGATGCTGGGATCCAGCCCGAGGAATCAATCCGAGTCCTGAAACTTCTTCACTCCCCTTGTCTTCCGTTCACAATGGGCACTTCCTGGCCAGCGACTGGTGGACTCAGTTCATGATCTCGCGAACTCGGTCACACGGTCGAGGTTGAAGGCCGCGCTGATCAAGGCCAGATGACTGAAGGCCTGGGGCGTGTTGCCGAGCTGCTCGCCGCTGCGTGCAATCTCCTCTGAGAACATGGTCAGGTGGTTGGAAAAGCTCAGCATGTTCTCGAAGATGTTGACGGCGCGGACGAGGTACTTTGGCTCGTAGACGGAGGCGCGGGTCATTGCTTCGACGAGCCAAAAGGTACACATGCTAAAAGCGCCTTCTCTTCCTCCGACGCCTAGGCAGAGACAGATTGAGTGTCAGGGCTTCTCCTGGGCTGGTCTTGTAAAAGCGTGGAAGGACAGGAACGGTACTGACCATCTTCTGAGAGCTCTGTGTCGTAGCGGTAAACCAAGCCGGTGCTGGTGAGGCCGCCCTTTTCGGGGGGCAAGAGGATGCGATCCATCGTGTTGAGAAAGCGCGGGTCGTTGGGGGCTATGAAGAAGACTAGAGGCGCAATGAGAATTGAGGAGTCCAGCATCGTGTTGTTCTCGTAGCTTTGGACGAAACATTTCATTTCTTTGTTGTATCCTAATCGCCAGGTTAGTATCATCGCTCAAACTGTGGCGGACGGAAAAGCAGGAGAAGTCTAAGTACCCTTGTTCATGATCTCTTCCATGAGATTGTCGCGCGCCTCGACCCATCTGCTGCGGTTCGCGCAGGGAAAGTTGCGTTTTTCGGCCAGGCGGAGGCCGCGGTCGAAGGCGACCCAGAGCATGACCTTTGAGTAGGTGAAGTTTTGCTTGTTGTTGCGGACTTCCCAGATGGACATGTCTGGCTCTGTCGATATTGTCAGTAATGGGGTTGACAAACGCGTTCATGATGCCGTCTTACTGTCTGTGAGCGTGAGGACAAAGTCTAGAGGCTCAGTGTCAGCTGTACACAGTCAAAGACTATAAGAAACAGGGGGAGTGGGACTCACCAAGCATCTCCCTGATCGAACACCACTGGTCCCAGCTAATTGGTTTCCCGTACTTGTTGTATAAGTAGATGGCGTCCATGAGCTCGCCGTAAATATCAAACTGCTGGTGGAAGGCCGCCCCATTGCCGATCCTAACGGGCTTACTTTGTCTGTATCCCTCGAGATGCGAAAGTTCCGTCTCCGGAATATCGGTCTCGCCACGGATGGTGAACATGATGGGCAACTCTCCGTTGGGGCCGCGAGAGTTGATGAAGCGCTTGCTGATGAAATCCATGTAGGCGTCTGCTTCGGCGGAGAACCCCAGGCGGAGCAGGATGTATATGGTGAAGCTCGAGTCGCGGACCCAGGAGAAGCGGTAATCCCAGTTCCTGCGAGAATTTCTCCATGAGAATATGGCATGGCATGATCACGCAGGATGAATTTTCAAGCCCTCGGAAGGGCGAGGAAAGAAGAAAGAAAAGGGCAGAAAGAGAGACGAAAGCTCACCGAACACCACCGATCTCCTCGGGAACCGAGAACGTAGGCGCCGCTACGATAGCCCCCGTAGGCTCAAAGGTCAGCATCTTGAGAATCATGAGACTGCGGTTGACGGCCTCGCGCCAACGGCCTTTGTACTTGCTCTTGGAGATCCAGTCGTACCAGAAAGACTGCGTTTCGTGCTGTTGGCCGTCCAGGACCGCGGTGGTGACGTTCTCGGTGACGTGGTCCCGGATGTCGTTGCGGAGGACCAGGGATATGGCCTGGCCTTCTTCGATGTCAATGTGCGCGACCACGCCCTCGTCCTGCATGCCTCCGCGCTTCTCCTTGGTGAGGGTGATTGAGGGCACGGCACCGTCGGACTCGGCGGCGTCGACAGTGATGTCGAGCTGGAGCTTGTAGTGCTTGCTGTGGAAGGTCACGGCTTTGCTTGGGGTGTTGGCTGTGAGTGTTTGCTGGAGGACCGTGGTTACGTGCGATTCGGTTGCGTATTGGAACGCTGGGAAGATTTCGATGTCTGAATGGCAGTTTGGTGTGAGCGACCTGCTCCCAGATGGATACGGCTCTCTCGAAAGGGAAAAACGGGCTCTTTACCGATCTGTAAATGACCTCGAATACACTCGACTCTGCGGACGAGCCATTTCTTGAGTTCCTCCTGGATCTTGGTGGTTTCGCGGAAAGCGCTTTGGCGGTTACTCTTGGACAGCACTGTGGCTGTTTTGGGTCGGGGGAAGAAGTCGATAAGGTCGACAACGCCGTCATCATGGATATATCGGGTTTGCAAGATGTTGGAGGATGGAAGGTACTGCTGTCTTTAGGATGGTCAGAGGTTCCTCTATCAGGATAGAGCAGAGGAGGAAGTGCCCTAACTTGGTGGTACAGTGCTTAGATGAGGGAGGACAGATGCTGAAGAAGCCCCCTTTAGTCTTATCCAGGAGTCTGCAGAAAATAGTCGGAGAATCAAAGTCTGGCCTGAAGGTCGTTAGATGCCAACAGTCTGATATCTTGACATCGAAAGAGCAAATTAGGAACTCTTAAAGTGAGAACCGGAACACTCGGAGCTAAGTCTATCCATCGCGCGAGCTCACTTGAGCATCGGCATACCGTTTCCCTTGCCAGTCACAGCTTCCATCCCTATTTCAATATCAAATATTAAGTTGAGTGCTGACACACATTTTGGCAAGTATTTGGGGAACGGAAGTATGAGTGCAACCAGCTTCAGTCTGAATTGAAATTGTCTCCTACCAACACATAAAGTCTACCGAGCCATTCATTCCGACGAGAGCACACGTATGCATATTTCCGATCATACCGTAGTCTTCGATTGGCAAGTATCCGGCATGGCTGCCGGCAGAATGTTTCGTCGAGCATTGCTGAGCCATGACGTCGGACCACGAGGCTTCAGGATGGTGCAGGTTTGCAAAGTCTAAGCTCTCAGAAGCTTGGTAGGTGTCGTTGGAAAAAGAAGGCGGCCGCGGGTGATGTCTGGGATGAACCTGTTTTGTTAGTGAGCCCGAGAGTCTCTAGCCCGGTTAATAATGTAGGTGTTCGACACATGTACTAGATTATGAAGCTGGACCTTGGTATGAAATCACGAAGTCAAATTCTGGCGGAAGCAGGGTAATCTCCGGCTTCCGGTTGAAGACTGGAAGTTTACGATTTGCAGGTGCGGTGGCCGACAATAACAACGCCCAAATAGACCAATGTCAGCTGTGGGCTTTGTCACTCTTTGCTACCGCTGCAGTTATCCTCGGCCATCCACTAAGACGCAGATCGTGATTCAGCTTCCGACCGCGCAGCAATTGCGCTTGGGTTCGCAACCTGCATGTTGTAATACCCATCCGATATTCAAACAACAGCTGCAGGAGCTGTCAGATATTGTTTGCTGGTCGTCGGACTTCCTTGAGAAGCGACGGGCCCAAAAATTGGAAGAGACGGGTAACATTGAACAACGCCGCGGTAGACTCGGTCGTGGGCGCCTCGAGAAGCTGCTGCATATGCACTTGCAGGAGCTCCATCGACGGGAGAGCTGTCAGATCTGCAACCCGAATCGGGCCAGGCACGAAAGCTTCCCCTGCCCATGCTAGGACAGAACGTACTGTAAACTCGAATGCCGAAGAGAGCCAGCTGTTTTTTCTTTCCCTACGTACTCCGTATTTGCCTACCTATACAAATACGACAAATACGAATATAGTGGCTTCCTGAAAGTTCCCCTCCGCTCCACCGACCGTCTCGTTACCTGAGTCGTGAGAGCGATCGGGCGGGAATCCAGATTTCAGGCCTATTACGCACTCGGCTTAGGGCTGAATGACGGCGGCTGACATCATGGCTTGGGCACCTTTTCTCTGTGCGAGAGCTAAGGTGGCCCAAGCTCGTTACCGGTATTCGAGACATTCGGGGCTGGTTTGTGGAGCCCGAGCGGAAGAGGCGGGTGGTGAAAGAGAGAAACAGCCTATGGCGGGTGACGGCAGAGAAGAAGCTCTGTGTTTCACCAAGCAGCCTCAGTCAGGTTAACCAGGAAAATTCAATGGCGGGTGAGGCTCGGTGTGAGACAGAGACATTTCTCAACGGATTCCAAGGCCATGACGGCGATGGTTCTCCAAAGAAATTGCGGGGGGCAATTAGCCCAGCTTTTTTCGTAGACACGCAGACAGGAAAGAAACTGTCAGTCGGTACAACGTACGTACTGCTGATCTGAAGCCTCCCGGACTCGAGCGTCTCCAGCCCCTCCTGCCCATCGTCCGTGTGAACCAAAGGCTCGGTATAGCCAACGCATGTGAAGACGTGAAAGATGGGCTCGTCGAACCTGAGAAACAACCTTCTCTATATGAAAAGATAAACGAAACGACCCGAAGCAGAAGCTGTTGGATGGTTGATACCACAGCGTATTATTGGTTCTTGGTGGTTCCGGAAGAAACGGGGCCTAGATCTTCCTTCTTTTTCCTCCAGCAACATCAACAACGCCCCCCCGTATGCTTTGTTTTTCCTTTTTTTTTTCTTTTGCCACTATGCTGCCCCCCCCAAAAAAAAAAGCACAAATGTGTTCGGATGCTTGGCGCTGTCCTCAGCAGCAGATCGCGGCACCGCCCGAGAGCCCGGCTCGGAAGATGATGTGGGCGAGCCTCATGGTTGGAAGAGTGGAGGGGGCAAAGCGAGAGAGTGCAAAGATGCGTGCGAGCTCTGAGTGTGAGTGGATTGGGTTGGACTGGGCAGTTGGTCACCCGAGCACTATCTACCCCTGTCGTTTTCCACGAACGACCACATGGCCGCGAACTTAGCCGGGCAAGAGGCCTACAACAAGCAATCTGTTATCCAGACTTTTGGAATCCATAGTGTGTGTGTGTGTGTGTGTGTGTGCGCGCACTGATTACCTTGGTTGTGAGAAGGCTCGACTTGAACGCACCCAGCAACGACCCAGCAGCTGAGGAACCTACCCGTGACTCCGAATGTGAGAGACGGCTGGACCAAGCATGTCATGCTGCTGATTCCAATACCTAGGGGAGCTGAGAGGTAGCCAAAAGGGCCTTGGCCTCATCGGGCTTTTTAGTTTGGCATATCGAAGCTCACTTCGCCTAAAAGCAACATGAGGTCAGACAATCTTAATTTCTAAAGGGCAAGGCAGGCTACGGATACTTCCTCTGGTGCCTTTTGCCACCCCGCAATGTTCAGCCTTAAAAGCAACATAAGGTCAGGCAATCTTAATTTCTAAAGGCAGGCGAAGAGGGTAGGCATGGACAAGGTAATTACTTTCAGGCATAGTTGAAAGTTGCGAACAACAAGATGGACGATATCCATGGAGGCCGACATGATGACTCGAAGCAGACCCGCGTGTGGTTGTGATTGTTTTTCCATACGAATGCGTTGGTTGCCATTAGGTATCAATTTGTCAATGACAAGACGAGTAGATCTGTGTAGCCAAGCTGGCACTCCAGGGAGACCCAACGTTTCCTTCTCTCTGGACTTCCAACGATCCACGGTGGCCCATGATCACCAACTCTTCCCGAGGTGGGCACTGGGAACAGGGAAACTGGAGACTAGAAATTGGAAACTGGGCACCCGGAAGACCCGCAGTAGGTACCTAGGTACAGTGCCTGACTGCCTGCATCATCCATCATCACCGCATTACAGCCTGCATTTCTCATCGGATTCGCCTCCCTCCTTGGAGATAAAGGGCAGTCAGTGATGTTCATCGCTGTGTGCTGGCATGTCACAGGGAGCCGAGTGGAAGGACATCCCTGAAGGCGACCCTGACCGCCGTCCAGCAGCAAACCACGAGCCGAATCCACCGTGAGGCGTGCCAATATTTACTCCACATCTCATCTTGGGACTATCAATGGACGACGTGATTGGACGCTAACTGGCGGTCAGTCTGCTCGGCACGCTGTGCATAGCTGCATAGGGGGGAAGACACCGCTGGCAATAGGGGCCGTGAATGTTTGTAACAGTTGGACATCCCCAACGCCCCAGGATTTGCCTGATCGAGCTGTCCTGTTAGTGTTTTACCCAGGCTAACGCTTGAACGTTGGGAGGGGCAAAGTCTCACGCTAACAAACACTCAGGGGATATATTGTAGATAGGTTCCTAGGTAAGGTAATTAAGGTAGGAAAAAAAAAGCCCTCCCCAAGGTACCATCCCTCTCCCTAGCCCACTAAAATTGGCCGGTGTGGGTGCGACACTTGTTCCAGAAAATGATCCGCATCGTAACCATCTCTCGTCCCGGTCTAGGTCCTGCTCTGGTCTCGGGCTCAGGGCCCTTGAAGAGACGGAAGGCGGAGGAGGGAGGGCCTAGCCTGGTACCTACCCAAACTAGCCAACCCGTACAGCAAATGACTGCGCCCAGATGCAATTGTCCCGACCCATACTTTACCTTACCTGACCAAATGGCAAATGCTCTCTCCAGCCCCAGCCAGATTTAATCATGTCCACCTCCTCCTCAGAATCCTCATCCCTCGTGCATGTGCTGCCTCCTGACCCTACTCGTTCTTCTGCACCCAGTGCCATATCATCTTCCCCCGACCCCGTTGAGCACGAAGACGCCCTCCCATTTCGCGAATCCAATCCTCAGAACCTTCGCCGCCTTCAGAGCCCCTCGCCTTTACTACTGCCACCACCTACCACCACTCCCTCGCCTGAGCACGCGACCTCCTCGACCACCACGGATGACCCCCGCCCACGAGACCTCGTCGCTGCCGATCCCGCCCACGCTTCTCCGCGCCTGGGCTCCTCCTACTCTTCCTCACTTAACCCATCTCCATCTCGCCAACACCAATTCCCCGTCGCTGTCGCCGCCTCAGACAACGCCCAAGAGGAAATCGAGATGGAACCACTGAAGGGGGCCGGCCATCGTCGGCGCCGGAGCAGTTTGATGCAGAGCGCCGGTGCCAGCAATCACAGCCGAGTTCCGTCACGAAGCTCAGGAGGAAACCTGCTCGAAGAACCCAAGATCTCGGAAGAAGACCTCGATAACACGCCCTCTGGCTCAAAACACATAGAGGAGGACGGCTTTTCCGACGAGGATCTTCACGACGACGAAGAGACGGGTCTGACGAAGAAGGACAAGACGAGGAAGAAGAAAAAGAGGAGAAACAACACCAGGTTAGATCAGAGGATCGTACCGGGAGGAGGCATCACCGATGAGGAGAAAAAGGAGGCCGATCAAAACGTCGTAAGAAGGTCTTTGGTCAATGTTGTGTTAATCTTGCTGTGGTATTTGTTCTCTCTCAGCATCTCGTTGGTAAGCACCATCCTTCTCCTCCCGCTCGGCGCTCTCTCGCCGTCGTCGTCACAAGCTGATGCTCGTTCCTCAGTACAACAAATGGATGTTTGACAAGGACCACCTCAACTTTTCTTTTCCAATGTTTACGACGGCATGCCATATGTTGGTGCAATTCGCTCTTGCTTCATTAGTGTTATTCTTAATACCTTCTCTGCGCCCGTCAAATGCGCAGCGCCACTCTGATATGGGTCGCTCGAGGCATGAGTCTGAGCCGGAACGGCCGCTCATGACCAAGATGTTCTATCTGACGCGCATTGGCCCATGCGGTGCTGCGACGGGTCTGGATATCGGACTCGGAAACACCTCCCTTAGGTTCATTACCCTTACATTTTATAGTAAGTCACTGTTTATTCCAATGTCTAGACGTATCCCAGTCGCTAATCATGTTCCCCAGCCATGTGCAAATCATCGTCACTAGCGTTTGTCTTGATCTTCGCCTTTTTATTTAGACTCGAGAAGCCGACATGGCGCCTCGTTGCCATCATAGCCACCATGACCGGTGGTGTGGTTCTCATGGTTTCTGGAGAAGTCGAGTTCAACCTCCCTGGCTTCGTTCTCGTGATTTCTGCCGCCTTCTTCTCCGGTTTCCGCTGGGGTCTGACCCAGATCCTTTTGCTCCGCAACCCGGCGACGTCAAACCCGTTCTCCAGCATCTTCTTCTTGGCGCCGGTCATGTTTCTAACCCTCATCGTCATTGCTATCCCGGTCGAGGGTTTCCCGGCCCTTTTTAAGGGCATCGGGCTCCTCGTGGATGAATGGGGCGCTTTCATGACTCCCTTGTTCCTCCTATTTCCGGGCTGTATTGCATTCCTGATGACCGCGTCCGAGTTCGCTCTGCTGCAGCGTACCTCGGTCGTCACCCTTTCGATCGCCGGCATCTTCAAGGAGGTCGTTACAATCTCTGCCTCGGCCATTGTCTTCCATGACCGCCTGACACCCGTCAACTTCGTCGGGCTCGTCACCACCATCGGTGCTATTGTCGCCTACAACTATATCAAGATCACCAAGATGCGCGAGGACGCCCAGAAGGAGGTTCAGCGCGAGCACATGGACGCGGACTCTTCTGGCTCCAGCGGTAGCGACAACGACGAGGGCGGCGAGGAGACGGGTCTGCTGCGGAACAGCACCGATTACGAAGATAACCTGGTCACCGCGGACGGCGATATAATGCCAAATCCGGGCCACACCGCGCAAGAGTCGAGGACGGCACAAGCCCACCGCGATAACTAAAGCCGCGGTTTTCTCGTTTGTTGTATACTAAGGAAACAAGGGGAAAAACCACACAAAAATGTACATTTGGACGGAACCGTATCTGACAGGCTGGCAGACGCGGAAAGGTATGGAGTTATTCTTGCAGATATCATCCGGACGAAGCTGTGAAAGCTCGCCGAGATTTTGAACAGTTTGTTTTGTAACGGGGTCACGGCACTCAAGACCCAGGAATTTCGGGAAAGCCAGAGAAAGAGAGAAACTTTGCATAACGAGGTGGATATACCATTACTGGCGAGAATAGAAAGTTGTGAAATGAGGGGTGAGACAGAAAGCAAGCTGTTATTCGGCTAGGACCCCTCCATCCTGAGTGGAATCCTTCAGAGGGTTAAACACGCAGAGAAACTACTAGGGCTACAAGTTTTATGATTGACACATTGATTTCGAACGGAAACCTTTTTGTGATTCGACCTTGCCATTAGATTAATTTTCAGTCTGGTCTTGCTTTGATGCAACCCGCAGTTGACATATCTTGGCCAGATTGGATCTCCATTTGATCTTCCTCTATGACCTAAATTGTGCTCTTATCCTGAATGCTGCTTTGATTTGAATTTTCTGACATGACTTTACTCTGATTCAAATTTGAATAATCTCGGCTTTTTTTGTTTGATTTCATTGTGGTCTTTGCTCGAAAGTTTTGATCCTTAGTTCATTTTTAGAGAGATATGATAAACACGGGTATTATCTATGCCTTCAAACTCCCAACGCCTCTTCCATGCGATGTTGATCGTCAGTTGGTGTCGTCGTCTCAGTTTGGTCTCTAAAAAAGTAGATACTCGCCAAGTGGGTGTACAACGATGGTATTCAACCAAGAAGCTTCAGACCATTCTTGGTCTTTTGGCCGGGCTTGGTGACGCCGTGGTGATACACCGGGCCGAGGTTGTGCTCGTATCCACCCTCGTGCTTGTTACCGCCGCCGTGACCAGAGTGCTTTTTGTTCTTCTTGTTGCGGTTGTTGTGATGATCTTTATCCTTGACATTGGTGATCTTGATCTCCGTGTTTGCCTTGCGGACAACGACCGGGTGACTTTGGATGTACTTTCCATTCATCTCCTTGGCCGCCTGGAAGAAATCGTCGGCGTCGCTGAAGGATACGAAACCGTAGCCTTTCGACTTGGCAGTGCGCTTGTCGCGGATGACGCGGGCCTTCTGTACGGATGTCCACCGCGAGAAGGCTTTCAACAGAGAATCGTCCGTGACTTCTCCAGCGAGGTTACCCACGAACAGACGCAGATGACTCGGGTCCCACTCGGCGAGTGTATCGTCGGTCCACTTCTTGCCGCCGCCCTCGCGGACCACCGTCTTCTTGCGCTCTTGGGGCACGTTCGCGGCCGCCGCTGCCGCTGCGGGATCGCTGATGTCGGAAGGTACTATGGTGCTGGGCGTGCCCCGACCCGCTAGGCCAGAGCCCGTCGCCGATGCGCCTGCCGACGAGGTATCCTTGGAGTTGTAGGCGCTCTGCCACTGGGCTATTTGCATGGCCATGTCGGGGTCATAGTCGGCGCCCGTACTGCCAGGGACGGGGAAGGGGTTGCGAATCTGCGGGGCGGCGGAGTAGGACGCGGTCGAAGGGGCGGCGGAATAGCTTGACTGACCGTAGCCGGTGGCGGCGCCAGCTTGTGGGTATTGGTGGTACGATGGAGATGCCTGATATGGGCCCTGTCCGGCTACGGTGGACGAGGCATGTTGAGGATAGGAAGGGTATGAGGCCCCATAGGTGGCTGTGGGTGTGCTGGCGTAGCTCGGTGCGCTCGAGTAAGAGGGTGGCGCGTTGGAAGCTGCTGCTGCTGCTCCGAAGGCAGGCTTGAAGGCGGGTTTGAAGCCACCGGATGACTTTGACGGAGGAGGTCGTGCGGGAAGAGAAGGATGAGATGAATTGCTGGAGGGTCCGCTGGAGGTACCTGGAGGGGGCGGGAAGGCCATGATGAATGACTGCGGATTTTGGATTTTTTTTCGCAAAGGCGCGAGTCTGTGTGGCAATTTATGGATGACGTACCTCTGAGCCTGGATGCTCCTGCTCAAAGGAAACTCCTTATTAGACGTTTCGTCGTGGCTGAAGATTGGTGTAGTCGCAAAAGTAAATGGTTTGTGTGTTTGTGTTGTTTGGCAAAGCAAAATGTGACGATGGTGTCGCAGCCTCAGCGAAAGCCTTGGATATGTGGCTGGAAGTGGGATAGCCTCTCGGGTCACATGTATGTCTGTGGCTTGCTTCGGCAAGTGGAGATCATGTCCGGGCGGGTGACATTTCACCGCCGTCGACCATTGGCTTATGTAATCCGATTGCCATCAAATACCGAGGTCCCTCCGTGCATTCCTTCCGCCAAGAAGGAGCTCGCAAGAATTCAGCGGAAAACAGGACAGAAATTCCGTCTTGAGCTTCTCCCATGTGGTGGTATTGATCCGCTCGGCTGGGTTTCTTAAATACCCCAATTTCTTACCCTTTTGTTGGTCCATTATCAGATGCAGTTTATCCGTCAAAAAACTTCAGACGGACATGGCGGCTAATTGTTAGTGCAATTATTCTGCATTCCGCGAATTGACATCATGGGCCCCGGAGTTCCATTCGAAGCCGCATGCGACTCTCCCTGTCGGCCCATGCCAATCAATAGTGTGGGTTCCCAGCGGAGCTACTGTGAAGTACAGCGGAAGTGTCAACCGACGTCTCCGACCCGTCCAAGTGCGACCGATCCAAGGCCCGAAGGCGGCGTACGGTGTTAGGTGTTTAAACCCCACCTAAAATTGACCCTCGTTGAGCAAGCTCGCCAAACAAATAAGGTGGCATTGACGGATTTACCGTCGGTTTCTGCCTTCATCCACACCTTGAGGTACCTTGGGAGATGAAGGTGCGATATTTTCTGTCCTCCGGCTGAGCAAGCAAACTGCATGGGGCACCCCAACGAACCCAATAGATTGAATTGCTGCTTCTGCCAAGCAGTCCAACTGAAGGAAATGGAGGGGCCCTTTCATGGCCAGCTTCGGCTTGGTTGGGACTTGCACTGAAGTCTACACACCATTGAAGCGCATCGTGATTTGTCGCGTACGCTGAGCGAGGCCCGCTGCCGTTGTCCAGTCCTTCCAGAGATAGTATCTGCCAGGGATGACGGATGCGAGGCGCATGCGCATACGGGTGCGGCATCGCTGCTTCGCTGCTTCTTTATTTTTTGTTCCCCCTCAAGCGAGGAGAGGATAAGCGCTGAGTGGTAAGGCTGCGTTTCTGCAGCCTTCCCCTCCGGCCACGCGGCACTACGCGGAATTCGCATAGTTGCTGAAAACGTTGACGCGACGCCGCCTTCTTGAAGGGTCCGGATTTTGGGAGCTGTTCTTTGCTATGCTTTGCTGGAACGGCCCGGAGCATGGGAATGGGGTTTTCCACGCTGAAGAAACGGAATTCCTCAAGCGCAGTCCGGGGCATGAGGCACATCCTGGTTCGTGCAAGGACGGCTGGACGCTGTTCGAGAGAATTTCGACTACGACCAGTACTCGTTTCTCTTGCCTTCGTCGGTCCCCTGGCCTATCGACGAACGGCCCAAGAGCGGGCGAAGCGATCGAGGGAGCGAGCGAGTAACGGAACTCCGTTGAGAGGGTGATGTTATATGCCGCCAGTCCAACGAACAAATAAGGTATCGTGGACGGGGGGCAGACTCGCAGGTGCCCTCCCGCGTCAAGTTAGACCGAGCGCGCAAAGGCGATTCCTCCGCGGCCGTGGGTTGCGAAACGTCAGGCAGGGTCTGACGCAGTCGCACATCTCCCTGGAACAGGCAGAGTGTGAGGCAGGAACCCACGGCGGCCAGTGGGGAAGGGTGCCTATCGCCGAATCGGACCACAACAGGACGGACCCAGAAGCGCATTGTTGTAGGACTCAGAACCGTCTTTCGTCAGGCTGGCGCGCCTCTCCACCGGCGTGGAGCAGGCATAATGGTCGTTGCTGGGCCGCCATCCGCCGCGCGGGCCGGCTTACGGCCACAATGCGGTAGCCGTGTCCACCGGCGTCGCAGCACGCTGATGAGCAAAGCATCTGGTCAAAAATTGGTACCTGCTTACGGCATAGTCAGAGACAGGCCAAAGCTTGGTGCTGCTTGGTCTGTTTCTCAACTATTCTGCCACAAATTTTTGTTCCTCATAAAGATATCTTAGGTTGGGCAAAACTGCCAGACGGGGGGTATCGGGTTTGCTGACAAGAGCGAGAAAGATGAGAGGTAGCAAAGAACATCGTCATAACTGCCCCTCCATGGCAAACCAACCAATTGAAGGTCGCACGAGGGCCTCGATGGAGCACCTTGATTGGTGGTGACGATGCATCCACTCTTCTTTCTCTGGGCAGACGGAAGAAATGGAAGAAACGAGTGCGAATTATGAAATATACTTGGACCGTACCTCTGTTCCATGAGTAAGCTCCGCAAACAAAAGCCAATCGCTTCAGCCGGCCTCTCAGTCAAAGCAGCCTTGCCGATGGTTCAGAGACGGCAAAGTCCCGCTTTTCTGCCCAGTCTTTGGCTTTTCTCCCCTCCAGAAAAGTTGAAAGTCAGCGTTGGCGTTTCCCACTGGAGCGATGGCGGCGATGAAGCAAAAGGTACCGCACCATGTACGCCCTGGGCCTCCTACCGCGGATGCGTACCTACTTTCGAGTTAAGAGTGGGAGTGTGCAGCTTGTCATGGGGGGGCCCCTGCCCCAATGCAAACCACCCCCCTACTCATTGTCCCCTCTACCCCTCCGTCGACCCTCTCCCCCTACAAACTTCGTCCGGGTTGACGAAAGCTCTAGCCTTTTATCCTTCTTGACACATTCCTCTTGAGATAAATAAGTCGACACTCCTGCAATCTTCGTAGAATCGCGCGTGTCTGAATCTCTCTTCTACCAAAAACACCCCCACGCATCTCATCGACCACCGCCATCATGTCTGGACCAGTGTAAGTATCTTTTTTTGCTTCATCCCCCTCGCCCCTCGCTTTACCCCACCACCCCGCCTCCGGCCTCCGGTGAGACTCACGACACGATGCTGTGCCAATTCCCGCATGCCGTTGTCTCGGTCGTCGTGTCCGGAGGTCGGGCGGGCTCACGGGTGGTGCCAATGGACTTTGACCGCAAGCTACCATCAGTTGTCTCTCGCAACAACCTCATTTGCTCATACAACCAGCGCTCGTCTTGCCAACATTGTAGCAGGCGTTGTGCCAGCTCCGAGGTCCCGCTCCGCTCTCTCTCGCGCCCGAACACCCAAACGCAGATGTGAATGATCCAGCTAACCGCTTCGCAGCGCTGACCTCGGCCTCATCGGCCTGGCTGTCATGGGCCAAAATTTGATCATGAACGCAGCAGGTAATGTGAACGGTCCGCATTTAGTCATGATTATGCTGACCAAGCTCGAATTCAACAGACGTTCGTAATCCCTTAGATCGGCCGCTTCCGGGCCTGTTCCAAGGTGTCGTGACTTGCTGACTGTCTTACAGCACGGTTTCACCGTCTGCGCTTTCAACCGTACCGTTGCGAAGGTCGACCGATTCCTGGCCAACGAGGCCAAGGGCAAGTCCATTGTTGGGGGTGAGTTCTATTCCTCCCTCTCCACATGCACTTGCTCCAAAATACTCGACACAATATACCCATCAAAGCTTTCCCATTACCCCCACTTGTCCAGGGCTTCCACAGCTACTCCGTACCAGAGTATGATGACCTAGACGACTGACAAAACTTAGCTCACTCCATCGAGGAATTCGTCAGCAAGCTCAAGAGTCCTCGCCGTGTGATGCTCCTCGTTCAGGCTGGTAAGGCTGTCGACGACTACATAGAGACTCTTATTCCCCTCCTGGAGAAGGGCGACATCATCATTGATGGTGGTAACTCTCATTTCCCGGACTCCAACCGCCGCACCAAGTACTGCGAGACCAAAGGCATCCGCTTTGTTGGCTCCGGTGTCTCCGGTGGCGAGGAGGGTGCCCGCTACGGCCCCTCCCTGATGCCCGGTGGTAACGAGGAGGCCTGGCCTTACATCAAGGACATCTTCCAGGGCATCGCCGCCAAGAGCGACGGTGAGGCCTGCTGCGACTGGGTCGGTGACGAGGGCGCTGGCCACTACGTCAAGATGGTCCACAATGGTATTGAGTACGGTGACATGCAGCTCATCTGCGAGGTACGCAGTTCCATTGGTTATCCTCCACTATAAAGGTGAATGACTAACACAATCTGCAGGCCTACGATATCCTCAAGCGGGGTCTCGGCCTCTCCCCCAAGGAGATTGGCGACATCTTCACCAAATGGAACAAGGGTGTCTTGGATTCTTTCCTGATCGAGATCACCCGAGACATCCTCTACTACAACGATGAGGATGATGGCACTCCCCTCGTTGAGAAGATTCTTGACCAGGCCGGCCAGAAGGGTACTGGCAAGTGGACTGCTGTCAACTCCCTGGACCTCGGTATCCCCGTCACCCTGATCGCCGAGTCGGTCCTTGCCCGCAGTTTGTCTGCTCTAAAAGGCGAGCGCACCAAGGCCAGCTCCATTTTGGAGTACGTCGGCCGCTCCAACAAGTTTGAGGGCAATAAGGAGCAGTTCATCGACGACCTCGAGCAGGCTCTGTACGCATCCAAGATTGTCTCCTACGCTCAGGGCTTCATGCTCATGCAGGAGGTCCGTAATCTCTGACTCCTAGTCCGAGACGAAATACTAACGTGGTCCTCACAGGCTGCGAAGGAGTACGGCTGGAAGCTCAACAAGCCCTCTATCGCCCTCATGTGGCGTGGTGGCTGCATTATCCGCTCCGTCTTCCTCAAGGACATCACCAACGCCTACCGCAACAACCCCGACCTCGAGAACCTCCTCTTTGACAACTTCTTCAAGGACGCTATTCACAAGGCCCAGCCCGGCTGGAGAGACGTCGTCGCCAAGGCTGCTCTCCTTGGTATCCCTACTCCCGCCTTCTCTACCGCTCTGTCCTGGTTCGACGGATACCGCACCAAGGACCTTCCTGCCAACCTCCTCCAGGCCCAGCGTGACTACTTCGGGTACGTTCGCCTTCAGCCCGATACGAAACAACGAAGACAAAACTGACCAAATGTTTAGTGCCCACACCTTCCAGGTCAAGCCCGAAAGTGCGACCAAGCGCTACCCCGCCGGCGAGTACATCCACGTGAATTGGACCGGCCGCGGAGGCAACGTCTCCGCTTCTACCTACAATGCTTGAAAGATTTTGGATGGGTTATCAGTAGAACATAGGGAACGGCACACTATGATACCTGGTATAATGGGGCCAGGCGAATGAAATGAAACGAAATGATTATTTCCATTTGGTTGTGCGCGTTGTTCAGCGCTGTGAAAAAACATCTGTTCATGGATTAAGAACCATTGAAATATTATGATTGACCCCATCATGCGGAACATACTACCGCACAAACATTGACCTGATGGCCACGATCCGTATTTCCATGTCGAATCTATCATGGGATTAACAAATTGGAAGAGTTTAATCGTGGATTCACCTTACATGTGTAGGTACAGAGGTACTTACGTGTCTCATTAATTCTTGATAAACCCCGATACCCGATAAGGTACAGTGCACGAATCTCTTGGCTGACGCGGGTTTGATTGGCTCAACGTGACAAGGATCTCCTAATGCGCCTCAGCCTCGTCGCGAGAAATTTGGGGACGCGAACCGACCTACACGCTTGCTCAATCATCGACCCCAGCATCCTGAATCCGCGCGCATTCATCTATCAACGTCGCTCTGTATAGACCGCTTCTGGCAACTGATGCAAGGGCCTATGGGAAGATTGACTGCTTTGCGTCATTGAAATTTGCGCCCTGGTACTCGCCAATCAGTGCCGCATAGTACAACCCCGACCGCAAACTATGGCTCAGGACCCAAGCGACGGTATTGACCAGGACCTGGTAGGCTTCACAGCATCAAGTTGCATCGCGTGTAACCTCGTCGCTGACAACTCTTAAGCTCAATCATGCCCATCTCATCTCCGCCAACCACTATGCCGATCAGGCACGCGTCGATCTAAATCAAGTGACGAAATGGCTAATGGCTGCTCCTCAAGTCGCGAAAGACAAGGCCCCATTCTTCTGGACCTACCTCGATCGACCCCGCGATGGCCAAATTTATCTCACATGGCAACCTCTCAAAAGGCTGGGAACAAACTTTGCCAGCGATGGCATGATCTGGGGCCCCGAACAATACCATCGCCAGGACGTTGGCAATGGACTGGTATGCTCCAGGTCGTTGTGCTCTGTTTGCCGACAGCTGACTTAGGACACAGTCTCTCGAGATTCACTATATCAAGTCGGGATTCATTCCAGGCGAGCAGGTTGCCATGCATGCCCGACGCAGATTCCGTCTCGTGCCTTCGCAGACCGGCGTGATGAACGCCCCGCAGCCCGACATCAGCCTTTGGATTGTACACTACGGCCCGTCGGACCCTCCTGACCGCATCCCTGTCAACCTCATTCCCGTTTCTCAGGACACTCAGCACATAATGGGCACCCGCAATCACCTCCAAAAGTGTGGGCAGATTGCACGCAAGGACTTTATGCTTTCTGATCGCGCTAGCTGGCCCAGCATTCAATTCCCCCGCAACGGTGGACGTCCTCAGATGTACAACCCTCCGGCACAGTCGAGACGTGTCCCTCAACAAATGGCATATCCCCCGTCCGGTCCGCAGGGTCGCCGGGGCCGCCAAACGCAGGCTCAGGCACAAGCCCAGGCTCAGGCGCAGGCGCAACAGCAAGCACTGGCTTATGCCGAGGCTTTGCACGATGATGAGGAATTGGACAAGGATCTTTTCGACCATCTGACTCCAAGAGACATCTCTTTTGCGCGTTACCAACAGAACCACGAGTGGATGGAAGAGATTGTGTCATCTCCCTACGGCCTTGCCCAGATTGCGCCTCCCGAACTCGGACTTGGGCTCAAAGGAGAACTGGCATCTCTGACAGACGGTATCTTCAATGGTCAGGGCGCTAATGCGCTCACCGAAGTGCCCCAGAAGCCGTACATAGGTCGCCTTGAGCCCGGTCTTGCGGACGAGTTCAGGAAAAGAGTACAAGAGCACTTGGAATCAACCAAGGCGGAGATGGAAAAAATGAAGGCAGAGCATGCCAAGAGTATTTCCAGCCTCAAGGTCAGCTCCATCTACGTGGATGCGGAGAAGGAAATCAAGAACTCCATCCAGGAGCGGGGTCCCGAGCTTTGGCGCCTAGAGGGCCATTCTACAGAAGCGGATGAGAACTCTGGTTTGTGGTCGCAAAAGCACAACAAGAAAGTGGATGAGATCGTGGCACAAGTTGAGGCCAACCTTGGCCGCCACATTGAGGTGCTACACAACGTGCATCGCATTCAAGACGGAGGTTTCCAAGAGCCTGCACCAGAGCTCGTGAAGGAGCCCGCACCTGTACCACCAACTGCAACCTCTCCTCCAGCCGCCGCGGCGGGTGCTGAACCAAGCGGGTCTGCATCACGACGACCATCTCAGGCTGGGTCTCAGCAAAGCGGGGTGATGGTCAGCGATTCTGATGTTGACATGGGCGGCACCGCTGCAGGTCTCCTGGATCAGATGCACACCGGTTTCTCTGCCACTTCAACACCCGTCAACAACTTCCCAACACCGCAGACTCACTTGTCTGCACTCAACTCCACAGCCGGCACGCCCGCCAACGCCAATACAGCTTCGCCGGCACCTATGCCGCCAACCATTCCGGAGGAGCCCGAGGCTCAGCCTGCTCCGGCTGCTGGAGAGGACGTCATGATGGGCAACACCGAACCGTCAAAGGCACCCACCGCGCCTGACCAGGGAACGGGCAGCGGTGATTGGGTGGTCGTGCCTAAGGGGGGCGTGTCACCCGACCCTGCTGCTGCGGGTGCCAACACCACAGCTGAGGCCGAGGCACCGAAGTCGATTCCGCAGGCACCTTCTGCCGCTGGAACGCCTGCCGGGGAGACCCCTGGTGGCTTCAGCTCTCTGGGTGATCTTGACTCTGCCGGAGACGCGATGGCCAGCTATGGAGCATCCTTGGGCGACGGCTTGGACATGAACGCTGAGATGGACGATTCCGCATTCGGTGACGCTTTCCACGGCATTTCCAACACAAACACGCCTGGGAACCAATCAGAGGGTGTTTAGTGGCTACCTTTTTAGATGCTTGAAACTTTGTGGGACAATCTTCTCGACAGAGACTGTGTAAATGTAGGATGATGGGTCGTCGAGAGGCTTTCTTGACCGGATGGTCATCGCAAGGCTCTTACGGTAACGGCCGCGGGTTTGAACGATACAAAATGATTAGGCGACTGGAGAATGACACGAACTTGGTTGCCTTGGAGTAGTTTACAAGAGTATCTGTCTACAACTGTTTTGAGATGGTGATTCATGTGTTCAATGATTCACCAAGATTTACCGAGAGTGATGAAGAAGCCGAAACAAATGAGAATAACGTTGGGAGACGGCACGCCATTAAGGATCGCATAAGGTCAAGGAAGTGTCTAGGGTGACGATCCACCGCTACACAGATTTCCGTCTGAACCCATCCGCATTGATTAGGTTGGCACTGCAAGACGATGCTCAGCAAGTAATCTAATTTTTTCTGGTGCCTTTTGCGGCTTGTGTCCAGCCACAAGGGGGTTAATTACACTTTCCTAAGCTTACAAGCGCCTTGCGTTAATTACAATCCCACAACCTCCCAGACTATGGGTAATGGGCTGCGCATTCGCATCACAAAAAGACACCAGACGACCGTTACCCGTAACATAAGAATCCGGCCCAACTGTCATTCTGATTAAGGGCGAATATGGCTGAAGACCAATAACGCCATCAACTTCACCTATGATGCCAACGTCAAACACGGAGAAAATGGTGATACAGGGAGGTTCATCCCCAGAACGCTCGGCTTGCGTTGACAGGGGGATGGTCATTGCGCACTGTTAGCGAATTGGCTGAGTGTGGGCGAAAATGCTTAACGTGCCTCCGCTTCACAACCTGGTTCCGGGCGGGAGGTTTAAGTTTGATGTGCTCTAGGACGACGTCTCAACCGCCGCCGCTGTGCACTAGCCCATGCCATCCCGGCAACAACCTTCTCGACACAACGAGTCGTTCTCGAATCCCGCCTAGCCATCAAACGAGCATTGGACGAAAATTTGGCTGCGTGAATTTTATTACTATATCCCTGCAATAACTCAAGCCTAATTGCGAGCATAAAGTGAGAAGCACCGAAGCTGTGGGCAACACCGACTATCACTGATGGGCATCAGACGTCGAAAAAGGGTCGATCAGGTTCTCTCGAAATGCGAGTTGGCTGGTGTCGAAGCGGCTCGTGACGACGCGCCGAGCTGGGTTACGGCCAAGCGACACAGCAGCAGGCCGGGATCGCGAAACTAGGCGTCGCCGCTGGCGAGGTCCCCTCTTTGCGCACCATCGCTTCTACCCGCCCCATCGCAATGGATGGATCGTTTCGTAATCCTCCGTTGCCGCCTTGGGTGCCTCCGAGTGGCTACATGCCACCCATTGCATCCAGGCCCGACCTGTTGAGCCAGCCTGTCGTGCGACCTCATCCGCCGCTTAGAAGGGCTCGCAGCGTGTGTCGACCGATGAGACATCCCCGGCAGCCCCAGCACCCCTGCCGAGTCTTTTTGCTCTTGTAATGAGGCTTGAGATAACGTTCGGGGTTATTTCCTTCGCTTCCCCCCTTTGTGGAGTGGTAGCATCGACTTACACGCGAGAGATCCATATCAAAGCCACCGACCCAGAGTTGGAGCCTTTTGGGAAAGGCTCGTCTTCTGGTTTCTCCATCCTTGTTCACTTCTCATTCATTACTTGTTCGTCTTCTTTTCTTACTGACGATCTTCCTTGGTCGTTGGTCAATGTTTCTCTTCTCTAGACATCGTCTGCAGGCCAGCTTTTCTTAAGCAATCCCTTCGTTGCCTTCGTTTCCGTTTCGACCACGATACCCGAGCCCTAGTCGGCCTTTTTTTCTTCTGTTAGGTCTTCTTCATTGGACCCGTTGACGACTAGCCGACCCGGTACGAATTTTCCATTGACTATAGTTTCTGACGAGATGCGTTCCGCGAAGTCTTTGGCTCTGCTGCTAAGCGTCGTTGCCTTTGCTGAGGCTCAGTTCACGAAGCCCCTGGCAGGGGATTATTTCAACATCGGCGAGAAATTTCAGATTGAGTGGCAGACGACAGGATTGGAAGCACCTGTCAATATCGACTTGGTACCAAATGGCGTGACTGATGGATCAGTCGTCGCAGAAAGAATCGGGGGTAAGCTCGTATTGGTGGTGGGTTGTTTGGGAAGTCTTACTAACGGTTCTGGCAGAGCAAATCCAAAATGTCGGTCGCCTGTATTGGGCTCCTGACGCTTCCATCGCGGCCTTTGATAGTTTCATGATGGTCATCACCGATTCCGCCCAGAAAACCATCATGTCACAGTCGTTCAAGATCAACCAGCTCACCGAGCAGCCGGTTGTTCAGACGTACGTAGGCGCGCAAGTCCAAGTCCTCACCAAGCCGCCAGCTCCTCCCAAGACGATTTACTCGGGACCTTTGCCTCCCGATGCTTCCCCTGCCGGACTCGTCGTTGAAGGCCTTCCTGCCAAGGCCGCTCCCGCCAACGGCACAATTCCTGCAGAGACCCCTGCTGCTCCCGCCGACGCTGCTCCCGTGGCGACCACTCCTGCTTCTGGCGGCCGGCGCAAAGGCAAGTGCAGGGGCAAAGGTAGAGGAGATGATGGCAACGTCGACGGCGCCGAGGCCACTGCTGCCCCTACAGCTTCCGCAGCACCTGAGCAGCCTGCTGCCGATCAGCCCGCTGCTGGTAACGGCACTCAAGCGGAACCTTCGCCCATCTTCTCGACAATCGACCCCGGTGCGGGCAATTCTGCCCCTTCCGAGCCTGCAACTTCAGCTGATCCGGCACAACCGCCTGCTACTCAGCCTGCCAACAACGGGACTCAGGCAGCCCCTTCGCCTATCTACTCGACCATTGGTCCCAGTGCAGACAAGCCTCCTCCTTCTGCTCCAGCAACCTCAGCTGCTCCGGTGCAACCGCCCGCCAACAATGGCACACAGCCTGCGCCTTCGCCCATCTACTCGACCATGTATGCTTCGACTAAGTCACCTGCCCCTATCAACAACCAGACCGCTCCTGCTAAGGAGCCTCCTGTTCAGACTGAGCCTGCCGAACAAAGCCGCGTCTCGATCACGCCAACGGCTGTGCCAACCGCTTCTCTTCCTCAAGTTCGCGTCCCACCTAAGAACACCAGCGTCCCTGCCGAGCCGCCTGCCGCCACTCAGCCCGCAGTTCTTGTCCCTCCCGCGAACACGACTACACCAGCTGACGCACCGGCTGCTTCTGTCCCCCTGCCCCCTGTCGATGTCCCCGCCAACACAGGCGCTCCAACCGAGCTGCCATCCGTTCCCGTCACCGATCCCGCTGCTGTCGTCCCCGCTCCAATCGAATCCACTCCTTCGGCCGAGGCCGGTGCGTCAAAAACCCCCGAAGCCGCTCTTCCCGCTACTACTACCGCAGCTGCTCCTCCTTCGGTTACTTCCGAGGCCACTTCCGCAGCTTTGCCCACCGGAGAGTCCCCGTCAGGTCGTACACCGCCTCTTAACCCGGTCCAGTCTAGCGGCCCCGGAGCATCCGCGACGAAGCCGCCCAGCTCGGCCCCACCGGAGCAGACTGCTGCCCCTAGCAGCGGCGCTGACGAGAAGAATGAAGACAAAAGTGACCAAGGGAGCGGCTCTGGCAACAGCTCGGGGCCAGAAAGTAGCACTGACGGCAACCGAGCTGAAGGCAGCGGAGCGGCTTCTTCGAGTGGGCCCCTCCCCGCTGAAGCCGGTCCGAAGCCAACTGCAGTTCCGCAGCTGAACGAACCCGCCGAACCGACTGCAGTGCCTCGTCTTGGCGCCGCTATCTCCCTTCCGTCTTCATTGATGACTTCAATGGTTCTTGCAAGCAACATCCAGGCTCAGTCTGGTATCGCTGCCCCGACAACTGGCTTGGTCTTCGCAACGACGCCTGCTTCGGTCCTTACTACATCTGGAGGAACCAGGGGCGCGCAAAATGGATATATGGTCTCTGTAATTGGCACTGCTGCAACTCTTGCTGTTGCGTATGTGCTGTAAGCGACCAGTGGAGGAACGATGACATGATGGCTACAGGAGGAAAGCGTGAAACGGCATTTAGTAAGAGTATTCCTTGTCCATAATTGTAAGATACTGGTCCTAAGTGGCTGACTATACAAATTATAACATATCAAACAGAAGGAAATTCAAATCGGTCAGATTGGTGCTTCGAACAATGTGTGGAAGCTCTGGTGGGCTTCCCTTCTGAGCAGCGTGGACGTCTTCAATACGTACCATTCCGAAATTTGTTTCTGCCGCTCTCACCGTGGCAGCTCTCCCTTGCAAAACAGCCTTGATAAGCGTCTTGTATGTCATACCAGCAAGGACGATTGGGCATGTCGACGAGCGAGTTCTTTTACCTGATGCCAATCGACATCATTCTTCACTTACGACCAATGACATTCACGCGTGACTTAAATGCGCTTTCCTAGCAAACTTTCCAATGGCAGTGGCTTACTCGTGGCTTCCTGCCTGCGATGCTACGCTTGCGAAATCCGACTTCCTCAGCTGCTCATCTCCGGAGGCAATGCACCCTTAACTGCACAACAGTACACTTCGACGTCACCGTCTGATCCCTGTTGAGCTTATCAACAAACCGTCGGCATAATAGACATTCGAAGCTAAATGGCATCGAAGACAAGACAAGACACACGAAATCATGACCCAAGAAACGCCCGATAACAGCTTCGGCTTCAAGTACACCGTCTGAGGAGGAGCCGCCCAAGAATCAAAAGCCCAAAGCGCGTACGAGTACGACGGTGTGGTCACTGATGACCACAGCTTCCGCATCGGCCCTGCCGGTTGAGCCCTCGCCGATAGATGGGTAAAATCGATCGTTACCGGTTAAGACAGACGCTCGGAGCCACGACCATGGAGACGATCCGTGAGCTGGAAAATCGACTGCAGCGTTGTCACAGGATGTCGTATGATGGAGTCCGGCGCCTGGCTCAAAGATGCCGATGTGGTACACGTCGAGATTCGTCTCCCACCAGGTGGTGAGGCTCACGTAATTAAGCAGCTCCGGGCCATTCTGTACCCAGCTATCCTTGAAGTCCTGGTCAGATAAGTTTGCCTCGTAGACGGTGTGTACAAGGCTCTGGCAAATTCGGTATTGTGGACAGAGCTGGACTTACGAATGTTAGGGTCTACGCGGTCTTTGGATCTCCTGGGTTCTGCCGTGGCCAGCCTCGATCATGGCAAGTCTTAAGCCGTACACGAAAAGCGTGTAATCTAATTGAAAGCGTATTAACTTATCAAGCAGCCCGGCTTCTGTTGCGCAGTCTCTGCCTATACCTCACATTATTTCATTCAGTCCCCCGACCAATCTGCTCGAGTTCAGACAGATTCGTTAGCTCGATCTAGGAGAAGTCACACGATAGGCCCTGATTGTTAATGTTTAGCGCAGATAACCCGGAAGCTGTGGTTCAGAATAAGCTAGGGGCATCATCCACGGCAAGAAACGTCTATATGTATAGTGTTGGTAAGACGAAAAAGAAGAGGTCAGGCTCCCTGAATTTAGATACGAGTTTCGATTAAACGCTTATACGTATCGACGACCCGACTCAAACCAAGAATAATGAGCGAGTGATGCATTGGTTTCATGGTTGCTCTGGGGGTCAAGAGAACAAACACTTGAATTCAGGAAATGATTCATGCCGCGCCATTTCATTGGGGGTTGTAGTTCGCGCGAAGTTCGTACCCTCGCTCGCATGAGCTGAGAAGCCCAAGAGATTTTCCCTTGTTGGGAAGGGTGGCTGGACACACCAGCTCTCTCCCAAAGGCCCAGGAATTCTTCCAAGTCAATTAGTTCCTATACGTGCAACTTTATTAGAAGTTTTATTCGTTTCAAGTCGTGCGAGAAAAAGGAGCCCATTGCCTACGTTTAAGGTATGGATGTCGAGTAGAGGAAAGTGGTCCTTGTCGTTCCTGTCGATGATGTCTGTCATGACTTGGTTCCTTCCATTCTTTCTAAGTGATTTGAGGCAATAAGCCTCCTGCCTCCCAAATTCATCCTTCAACTCGACCTAAACGAACCTTTGATACGGCTTGCACTTGGATCTCGTTCTGTCTTCACATTCACAACCTACGGTCTCTCAGACATTTTGTCAGCATCGTTCAGCAGTCTTGTCCAGAATACCTCGTCATTCTTTCCGCATCGTTTGCTCTGCACCAGATAGAAACCGTTATGGATGCAAGCAGGTCTGCTCCAGATCCGTTTCCTGTGGCGTATACAGTCTACGGAGGAGGCTTCAACGTCACCGCCAGGCCGAATTTCCCTATCGTTTTCGGAAAGGAGGGCCGCCCATGGGAAATTGAAGGTTATTCTCAGACTAACCTCGTCGTGCCGCCCAACGAGAGAGCGCGGCGCCAATCCGAGCACGAATTCGGCACCAATTTCCTTCTTCCCACGGAGAGATGGGGAGAAACACCAAAACAGACGATCAAACGTATGATCGAGCCATGTGTGGGCGACTTCCTCCGAGAACTTACCATCACACGAGTGAGGCGGAAAGGGGAAACGAAAAGGCAGGACAGGGGCGACATCGTGGTGGGTATTTACATCGATCACATGGAGGGCGTCGCCGTAGGACGCGTTCGAGCAGGTATATATCCCAAAGTCTTGCGCTTCCTGTCGAGGTAAGTTCGAGCTTCCTTTGACGCCAGCTCTTCTTGCCCGCATTCGTTTCATACCCTGTGTTGAAGTATGGCTTTCATGGCGCGAGGCTGTTTCCCAATCCGAGGGGCAATGCACTGATATCACTGCAACGACAGCCCCCGGATTGCAAGACCCGGTATCGGCGTCCTCGTTCATGACACTAGTCCCGACAAGAAGATTTTGAGACCAATATTGGAGGCCTTCGTCACGTACGGCGCAGCCATCTTTGCAGGCCTCGATGAAGACGTGGATCCCAACAGCTCCGATGGTGGTTCGGCCCCGAAACTAGCTTCTTCCAGGAGCGAATCCGACCTGGACTCGACGCTCGTCGAGGACAACGGTCCGAGCTCACAGCCGGAGGATGTTGCCATGGACGCCGACCCGACTTCACCTCCAAGCAAAAGTCCTGAGGGTGATGCCAGCTCATCACCATGCGGAGACTCTTCGGACGCCGACGGAAGTTCACCTCTGAACGACAGCTCTGTGGACAAGCCCGTTAGTTCGACCGAAAGCTTGCCGCTCCATGAAGAAGAAGACTTCTCGGAATGGTTCGATTATCACACCGCTTATACTTGAATAGGTTACAGATTTGTCCATTGGCACGACAGATTGTGCGAGAATATTAAGTACACAACATTGGAAGGTGAGGTACAATGGTGGCCGTAGATGTTATCAACGAACCTGAAGCCTTAGCATGGAAGATTGTGGGTTGACTGCTAAGCGAATGAAAAAGGTCGTGTTCTGATGGAATGAGTTGTCGTCGCACGGGATTGAAATCCATGGAATTGGACAGTCACGATGGACTCGAATAATAGCGGACTTCAGAGCATGATTGCTTAGATGGCCCGGATTTGCATCTCGCTCAACCTCAAGTTGCCTAAGGGGTCAACCCACGCCTCATGTTCGTGTCCAAATTGCAAGCGTTTGCCAGGCTATTAATAGTTTCCATGTTATTGTCTCTTCTGATGGTATTATCGTAGCAACCATTCTTCGACAATTGGCCGCGTTTGCCTCGGATCATGTTTCCACGTCTTCGTGGACGTATTGTGTGAGGTTTGCTTATGGCATGCGCCGAGATTAGGCCCACAACCTCGGTCATACATATGAATGGCGACCCCGTTGGCATATAAAATCTGTAGACAAAAGCAAAACTATCTTTTCTGGCCGCAAAACCAGAAGAGGGGTTTCAAAGATTCCTCATTGAAATTCGTGACTACCTCGCATTGCTCAGGGGCAGAACCCCGTGCCATCGATATCTCCTCGTAATGTCATCCTTTGCCCTGCCTTTCAAATCTCTGTAGACAACTATTGCTGCTCAACGACCAACGAACCTCGACACGTGGCATGCGAGAACGCAGTTTACCCGCCTAAAACGGATGTCCACGATGGTTGAGGAGGCTTCAGCAGTCGGTGGCAGAAATGCCAGGATCGAGGGCGCAATGCGAGTGTGACTGGGTATGTGTAACAATCAACGAATCGATGGATAACGCCGGAATGCCGTGATTGGTACCGTTTTTGCATAACATGCCCCTTCCTCTCTATGAGGTTGCGGCAGCCTCGTTACCCTTGATACTGTAAGGACCAAAGAAGTCGGGGCTGTTGGCGATCTCTTCCTTAACCTGCAATGGAGTTATTAACGTCTGCGCGCAAGGAGACAACTGCAGTGCACTTACAATGTCCAAGCCACCGACCAGCTCACCGTCCATCCAAAGCTGTGGATAGGTAGGCCAGTCTGCAAACTCCTTCAGGCCCTGTCGCACCTCGTCGTCTGCGAGAATGTTGAAGAAACCGTACTTGACAGAGTGCTCTCTTAGGATAGCCACGAGCTGCCTCGAGAAACCGCACTGCGGCGAGCTCGGCGTGCCTTTCATGAAAAGCATCACCGGCGCCGCCTTGACGAGGTCCGCCAGCCTCTTGAACAGATCCTCCTTGGCCTTGGCCGGATCCACGGGTTCAATATCCTGCATCGCGCTGGGCCCGTTCTCCACGCCCGGGTTCCCGTTCACGGCGGCCGCGGGGGACTTCTTGGCGTGTGTCTCGATAGCATTGCGCACCTTAACCGCGCTGCTGCCGCTGACGGTCTCGAGGACCTGTCCGTTGCGCAGGAGGACGAGGAATGGCACAGCGGTGACGTTGTAGGTCTCGCTGATCTCGCTGAGCTCCTCGGCATTTATGGAGACCCAGCAGGTCTCTGGCGGGCTGGTGACGGGGTATTCTGAGGCGAGGGTCTTGAGGACGGTGGACATCTGCGCGCAGGGGGCGGCCCACGGGGCGTAGAAGGAGATAATGTGGAGGGTCGTCGGCGGTGTGGAAGCGATGTGCTTTTCCCAGTCGGCGAGACTGGTGATCTCTGTGGTCGTCGACATGGTGTGTTGTTGGTTTTTCGTGGATTGCGAGGCTTTTTTCTCGTTTTTGGGAGGAAGGAAATTGTCGACTTGCGCGGGCTTTGGGAGAGCGCAATTAGGATGGGATGTCGCTGGATGGGATGTCGCGGAATGGGTCGCGTGGGGTATTCGAGAGCGAGAAGGAGTTTCCGAACAACGGAAGAGGTTCGGTCGGGCGCGGGATCACGAAATAACGAGCCAACGGCTGATAAACCGCAGGTCTCCGATACGTGGAGGGGTATTTGGAGGGGCAATTGGTGAGCGAGATTTTTTGGGTGATTGCAAGTCTTGATGGATTTACGAATATGTGAGAGCCAGAGACGTCTAAAAGGATATGAGTTTGCTTGTATCCAGAAAACCATTATGTTGCGTCATTTGGCGCGTGATTTAGAAGGCTTAGTTGCATAACGAACAGGCCTCAGTTAGCTCGACATTGCGGAGTCGACCATCTCACAATTTACTAACCTCCCGAGTTTCACCATGCTTATTAGTCACATAACTGATGGGTCTTACTCTTGAGAGCGAGAACGGCGAGAAGCTCATTGGCACCTCAAGCGGATACGGAACAGTCACTGTACCCTGTCTGCCTGTGTTCGTACCTGAGCCCACTGTGCCCCTCTGCCTGAGTTGCCCTACCTAAGTTGCTAACCTCTCTCAGGCGTGTTCCTGCCCCGCTTCGACACTTGGCAAGCTGAACAACCGCGTAATACGCCGCCAGCGTATTGAAGTCAGCGGGACCGTGCTTCACCTCCAAGTTCTACCTTAGTTCCACCTGTGCTGCGCCTCTCCAACTATTGGCCGTCCACTACTCTGCAATACAGGCGGTTGGTTTGCTACGTCAGCTTCTTGCCCGTAAGACACAGGCGACTCTCCGACGGACATCAATACGATCTACCTTCTTCTGTCGTCCTCCTATTGTATCAACCTCCCCCCCTCAACCTAATACAAACTCCGACGTCCTTGACTCGAAGCCCCGCCTCCACCGTGGTTAAGCTCGTTGCCCAAAATCGTGATGGCGTCACTCAACCTGTCCATAAACGGACCCTCGATCAAGAGCAGCTACCAGGGCGTCATCAACGGCCCGCCCCCGAGCTCGAGCTCGCCGACATACGCTCAATGGGCTCTGTTCTCAGTTCAAGCTCCTCTGGCCAATGCTTTCCAAGATACTGGCGCTAAGGAGAGCGTTCTCAAGGTCCAAAGTACTGGAGGTACGCTTATGACCCCCTCTCGAGCTTCCGATGCCGCTTGGCGGGACATGCGCTGACAGGTGTTTTCTTGGTGTTCAGATGGCGAACTCTCGGATCTGATCGAAGACTTCAACGAGGGCCGCATCCAATTCGCATTCGTCAAGGTCAAGGACCCCAATTCTGGCCTTCCCAAGAATGCTCTGATTGCTTGGTGTGGAGGCGGTGTCCCCGAGCGCACCAAAGGCTACTTCACCACGCACACTGCAGCCGTTTCCAAGATCCTCCACGGCTACCACGTCCAGATCACCGCTCGTTCGGACAGCGATCTCGAGCCCGAGAGCGTCATGCGCAAGATTGCCGATGCCTCCGGCGCCAAGTACTCAGCCGGCGGCTCCACGGCCTCCTCCGCCCCACCGCCAGTTGCCTCCAAGCCTGTCTTTACTCCCACTACTTCGTCGGTCGGATCTGTCAACCCGATCGTCGCCGCCCGCAACCGCAAGTCCGCAAACGTAGATGACGACGGTTGGGGTGCAGATGCCCCGCCAGTGACTCGATCTCAGTTGGAGAAGGTTGCCCCTGCGTACAAGCCTACTAAGGTTAACATGGCAGAGCTCACGAAGCAACGACAAGAGCCGCCTAGCTTCAATGGAAACAACTCTCGGGAAGACAAGCCTGATGTTGTTAAGGGCGCCTACCAACCTATTGGTAAGGTCGACATTGCTGCCATCCGTGCAGCTGCGAAGGAAAAGAACGACGACCGGCCAACCCCTGTGAAAGGCGCATACGAACCGGTTGGCAAGGTTGATATTGCGGCTATCCGCGCCAAGGCACAAAAGCCCTCTGAAGCCGAGCCTGCTGAAGAGCAGGAAGAGCGCCCCAAGTCTCTGGCCGAGCGTAGTGCTGCCTTCAATCAGTCCAAGTCTTCGTCGGAGCGTTTGACGTCTCTCCCGAAGCCCAAAGTCGCCAACAAGTTCGGCGGTTCGACCTTCACCGGTACTAAGGCTCCTACCCCCGGTGGTTTTGGTATCAGCGCACCCTCCGTGCCAGCTGCCGCACCCGTCGGTGCTGCCAGCAGAACGTTCGCCGACCAGGGCGGCAAGACGCCCGCCCAGCTGTGGGCTGAGAAGAAGGCCAAGCAAGGAGGCTCGATTTCGAATGTCGTCTCACCCCCGGCTACGTCGCCCATCGGCGTACAAAAGAGCGGAGAATGGAAGAGTGGCTACTCCGGCAAGTCTTGGGCTCCTGTCCAGACTGGCGAATACGGCCGTGGTGTTGCTGGCAAGATCAGCCAAGAGAATACTGGCGAACAAGAGCGCGAAGCGCCCACCTCTCCCAGTGGCGGTGTTGGGGCTCTCCGGGACCGCTTCAAGGGTGCAGCTCCTTTTGCCGTCGGTGCCGCGGGCGTTGCTGGTGCTGGCGCTGTGGCTGCGGCCTACGCCTCTCGTGACGAGGAGGAAGAAGAGCAGGCTCCGCCTCCTCCACCATCAGACAGCCGCCCCGCCCCTGCCGGTGGCTTTGCTCTCCCTGGAATGCCTCCCAGACCTGCGCCTGAAGAAGAGGAGGAGGAGGAGGAGCAGCCCGATTCGCCGATTCGCGTTGCGCAGCCCGTGGCCCGTGTCGATGAGGTGGAGATGGAACCGCCTGTCGAGAGAGAGCCTCCCAGGCCCATTCCCACCCAGCAAATCGAGAAGGAGCTTCCAAGAGAGGAGGAGCTTCCCGAACAGCCTTACGACGTCGGCCGTGGTGCCGCAACGGCTGTTGCTGAGCAAGAGTTTGGCCATGAGCAGGTTGCAGCAGGTCAAGCACAAGGCGGCGGTTACCGTGCTTTGATTCAATACGATTACGAGAAGGCTGAGGATAACGAGCTTGAGCTCGTGGAGGGCCAGTACGTCACCAACATCGAGATGGTTGACGAGGACTGGTGGATGGGTACCAACTCCCGCGGCGAGAGCGGTCTGTTCCCCAGCAACTACGTAGAGCTCGTTCAGGATCATGAGCCGGAGGCGGCACCCCCCGCGCCGGCCCAAGCGGAGCCGGAGCCGGAGCCCGCAGCCGGCGGTGGCCGGACAGCTACCGCCCAGTTCGACTACGAGGCTGCCGAGGACAACGGTAGGATATGCGCCCGTTTTCTGAAAGCAAACACACACTGACAAGCTGGACAGAGCTCTCTTTCCCCGAAAACGCCACGATCACTGACCTTGAGTTTCCCGATGAGGATTGGTGGTTCGGCAGCTACGGCGGAAAACAGGGTCTTTTCCCTGCCAACTACGTCCAACTGGACAACTAAGTATGGGTTGATGACTGCAGATAGAAAAAGCCTTTATGACGGCCAGCGATTCGTCTTGCTTTGAGCCCCTAACCTGTTTGCATTATGAGGTTGCGGAGGGATCAAAGCGTTCGGTGGGATTCAAAAATACATTGTCGTACTGCAATATTCTTCTTGTCCCATTCTGGTGGTTGTGTTGGTCACCATGGTGGATCTTCGGAGCTAGCTCATCCTTCTCGCTTCCCTGCCTTGTATGTGACTGAAAGTCTGAGTCTCGAAACATCTCGCCAAGTCTGGTTGATGACCTATGACCCCATAATCGCGCGCCGGCAGTTCCCATGCTAGCTCTTTCCAAATTGCCGGCGACAACATCACGGGTTCTGACGTTTTTCATACCAGGTGCACATTGCACACGGAAAGATGAATATTGGACCTGTACTAAATAAAACGGCAGTGCGCTCCAAAGGAGCCGGCCATACAAGTGATTTGACGAAGCCGCGCCCATAACGCCAAGTAATAGGGAATAATGTTCCAATTCATCGTGACAAGGGAAGAGAAGACAGTACCGGTGCCTCCATCGTCCGGTCGCCCATCCCACCCATCATTCGTCCTTTCATCCCATCTCTTAAGGTCGTCTCATTGGGGGAAAAAAAACAAAAACAAAAAATGTGCGCCGTGATAGCCGTGGATAATCGTCGGTGCCCCTCGAAGCACGCCCGGCCTGTCACGGGCATTACAGAGTTTTGATGTAATATTTTGCGATCGTTCCCGGACCCCACTTTCCAAACACCAAGGGACTGGAGGTTTCTGACACGTGATGAATGTCAAGTGTTTGGGTCGTGAAAGTCCCCCTCACTTCTCGCGGACGTCTTAACAGATTTCAAAGCAGCATTCGCAGCTTTGAGTTGTTAGCAAAACATTCCGGATGTACGACAAGGGTGGGAAATAGGCTTACCATTCCGCGCAACACTCGCATGTCTCGTCAATGACGCAGCAACAGCACAGCGCGGCGAGACAGGCCGTCAGACAGTTTCCGCCGCCCTGCTTCCTAGGCGCCTGCTGGGGAGGCTGCTGCTGGTACTGCATGGGAGGCTGGCCGCCTTGGGGGTAGTAGCCGCCCGGCTGTTGATAGCCCTGGGGAGGACCATAGGCCTGTGATTCGGTGTTAATTTGGTCGAGTATTCAAGGCGATGTCCGATAACGATGGGATGCGCACACTAATTCTCGGGCGAAAGTGGCGACGGGAAATCAAGGCAGCCTCATAGAGGAAATCATGGGTGAGAGCTTACAGGTTGAGGTTGCTGGGGGTATCCGCCGCCGGGACCGTAGCCGCCGCCGTGCTGGTTGTAGTAATCGTTGCTGGCCATCTTTGATATCTTTGTGCTTGTACTCTAACCAAATCCGAACTTGTTTCTTCTTCCGCTAGAGACAGGAATGCTATTAGATCAAACACGCGGGGCCAAGAGCAAGCGAGCTGTAAGATAATGTATTGTAATTTGTATGGAAATAAAAAAGGTAGGAGTCATAGGACGGGGAAGAGGGAACAAGCGGATAGAAAAAGAGTGGGCGAACGTGTGTCGATAAAAGGGCCCCCAAGTGGTCCAAGTGACAGGTCTTGGGGTGCCGTACTACCTAGGTAGGTAGGCAGGTGCCTTGCCCGCCAGACTAAAGAAGGCAGTGGAAAGCTGTGCACCCCTGCTGCGAAAGTTTGCGCAGTGCTGTATGTACCCTTACCCACGCCCAGCGCAGCCACGACGCGGCACAGCTGTGAGTGGCTCTCGGGGAGAACGAAGGCGTTGCGGGGCCGCGGTAAGCTTTTTCTCCCACTTCCTTCCCTTGATGTCACACTAGCCCACTAGGCACTACATTATATAAGCACTAATGTATAGATACATCCGCCCATCAGGCATCCATAGTTAGCAATACAAGCATTATACATATACCTAAGGGATACCCTTATAGTTAGTAGCACGACGAAAGTCGATCTAGCGGCCTTATTGGTACTAATTTTTTATTTATATTAAACGAAGAACTAGACGAGGCTATTATTAACTACTAAATCTAACTATATTAGTTAAGATCGAACGATTAAGGTTATATTAAATCGACTACTACTATATTACCCTACTCTTTCTAACCTAATATTACTTTATTACTATATCTAACTTTATCCCCCCCTCTACCCTATTAGATTACGCTATATAACTTATTATATATTAAAGACTTTTACCTAATATTATTAATTAACCTTATTACTAACTCCCGATATCTCCTACGTTTCGCTATAGATTTAAGATTATAGTAGGTAACTAATAATAATATTAAAATAGCTATAACTATTATAGCTATAACTAATCTATTATTAAATAATAATCGATTTACTATACCCTACCTAGTTAAGTAGAACTCAATGAGGACCTTTAAGTCCTTTATTAGAAACTAGCGATATAGGGCGGCTATATATTAGAAACGTCTAGAGCTAGTTCTACCCGCTCTAAATACCCTATCTAAGCTATAACTAGTACTAAGCACTCCTCAGGAAATATCGAGACTAACTTATGACCTTAATCGACTCGACTTCTATATATCCCTATAACCCCGCTAGCTATATAACCTAGTTAGCCTTAGTAGCAACCTATATATTAGTCCTATTAAGTTTAATAAAACCTATCGACGTTCCTACTCAACGTCACTCTTTAACACCTCCTCCGCTACTATATCCCACGACATAGAGACACTAATATCAAGTTTCTAACCGACGTGGAACTAACCTAATTAGAACACTAGATACCCTATATTATACTAATTCAACCAAAACCGATATAATAACTAATCTAACTAAGATTAGAAGCTAATCCCTGAGAACTAACGCCTTAGATAGAATAATAATAATTAGAGCACCCCTATAAAGGCGAATTAGACCTAATAGTAACTATAGTAATAATTAGCATACTACGGAGAGATAACCCTATTATCTTCCTTATTAGCTCGTAACAATCTATAATATAATAGCTACTAATCCCTATTAGTATCTAATAATATAGACGAACCCTATATTATAACTTATAATAACTTTATCTACGTAGAGTCTATACCTAAATAGATTAAACCTAGTAATAACTTCGACTTTACTAGAGACTATAATAGATAGGAAGATACCTATTTTATAGCTATAATACCCCCTAAACGATCCTATCCTATAATAAACTAAAAATATCGCTTCTATAAGCAATATTTCCCTAGTAATAACTAACTATATAAGTATATTTAACGTAATTATATATCTAATACTTAAACTACTAACTCTATAGCATAGTATAGAGATTCTTAGATAACTAATCTAACTATAGCTACCTACGCTATAACTAAAACCCCTATTTAAATTATATCGTTAGTTAATATATCTACCTAAATTAGAGCTAGATTTAGCTTTTAATTATAGTTATACCTAAATATTAGATTATACCTAACCCGAACAAACCCTCTACCTAGCTCGACGTCTATAGAGATACTAGATACTTATCTTCCCTACTAGATAGAACTACGTTTAACTAATACTAGCTTATAACTAATATTCGCATTTAGTCTATACTACTTATAATTAAAGGTATTAGTAAAGATACCTATTATATAAATTAATATATAGTTCTAGATCTATATTTCTAAGGTACCTAACTATTTACTAGTAAACCTACTATTATATCTATTTAATAAGAAGTATCTATTATAGATAACCTTTCTACTAATATGCTTATGAGGATAGATTATCTCAGTCCTAAGTAATTCGATATCCTTAATAATAAGGGTTATACTATAATTAGTTTATATAGTATTAAGATCTTAATAGTAGTATAGCGTAACAAAGCCCGCTATAAGGCTAGAGTATTAACTAAGGATATAACTATAATACTAGCTAATATAGCTATATAAGTACCTATATATTATACGATCTCTAACTATAATATATAATAAGACCTGCTATTCAAACCTACCGATCTGCCTATTTTATCCTACGTAATATTAATAGACGTGTCCTTATTAGAAATCCTCGTTTAAAATAATACTATAATAGCCTAAACTCTACGACGCTACTAATTTATTAGATATCTTATATCTATAGATCCTACTATATGGTTATAGATAGTAGATAAGACTAAGACTATAATAGCATCCGAATACGCCCTTAAGGAACTATACTAACTAGAAAAGCATATAATTAATGCTATACTTATCTAATAATAGTCGATTTAAAAGTATCTAACTAGCGTAAAAATCTATAATTAATAACTAGATACTAAATATCTTATTACTCTAATTAACGAATTTACCCACGTTTTTACTAATACTAGTTTTACTAGCGTTCCTAAAGACTAATAACTATACGTTTACTTTAAGCCTAATTAGAATAAGCGAATACTAAAAAAGTATAAAATCTACCCTTTAGGAGGACCTGAACGAGATAATATTAAATATACTATTAATAAACTAAGCCCTAAACTATACCGTATAATAACCTAAGTGCTATTTGCATTCCTAGTATTTATTATTTAGTAAGAATAACTTACGTCTAACGATACTATAATATCTAGCTAAACCTTAATAACTATACTATAGTTAGCTATAATAAACGAGAAGAAATAGAACTAAAAAGGCTAAATAGTTATTAATATATAACTACTAAATAATATAACTCTTACGGACGCCTACCTAATAAAAATATAGAATAATATTATCGCTAAATATACCGACGTAATATATATCTCTATATTTAATATAATAGCGTTCTACTACTAATAGCGAGTATATCCTATATCTTAATAAGCCTTCACGATCGTTATCTATAAGGAATAATTTACTTTTAAACACCCTATAATAGGATATAAGAATAGCAACGCCTATATCTAACGATAAATAGACTCTATTCTCTCTAAATCTAACGCCGACTTATATTATAATAATATTATTATCGCTTTAAAAGGCCTTAATAACTACCTTACTAACTTATATAATATAATCTAAGCCTTATTAGATACTAATATCTTATTAGGACCTAATAAATCCTATATTAGCTTTCCTATAGTATTAGTATTAGGAAAGATAGTTAATTCTTTTAGCCTTTCGACGCCTATAGCTAAATTAGAAGTAATAAAGGTTATTAAATTTCCTATAACGCTTTGATCGCTCGAATACTTCCTTAGTCTCGTATCTAGCCTATAATACTATATCTTATAATACGCCTAAATTACTAAACTACTAGAAGACCGGAAGACGATACTATTATATACCTATAAACGACTAAACGATAATAGTATAACGAAGAATAGAAAAATATCTAAACTAGTATAAAAAGCCTAAGTAATAGCTATTAATATATTAATACTAATAGTAAAGGAATCTAATACCTTTTATATACTTAAGAAAGCACTAATAGCTAACTTAGTACTTATATTCTTCTTACCTAAATAATAACTCTATATTAAATTTAATATATTATCCAACGGATTAGGCGTCTAAGTCTTTTATATTAAGGATATAGTCGTCCTAACGCTAGTACCTAACTAATACCCCCTATATAACGCTATTAAGCCGATTATATTTATCTTATATATATTAAGCGACGCTAAAAAACGATACTAGTTAATAGAACTTGAAGTAGTAGGATATATATAGACTATATCTAAGACCGAATACTAGATCCGATCTATATAAATAACGCTAGTAATTATATTTATAGATTATAAAGCTATTATTAATATCTAGTCTTATTAGGTTAATAATATCGCTAACTCTACTACACGTACTATAGCTAATAAAAAGCTTATCCGAGCTATAGAGTATATATTATAGTTTGATATCTATATTATCTATAAGCCTAGAAAGGATTATTTAGTTCCTAATTTATTAAGCTAACTCCCTGCTAATAATACTATACTAAACGACGCCCCTAGTATATTAGATATCCTACCTAATAACCGCTCTATAGATCTCGTATTTATAGCTATATCTAATAATAATTAGAAGCTATCTATTTATAAGCTAATTTATAATAATTAACCGACCTAATTACTACTTATATAAGAACGACCTCTATTAGAACCTATTAAAATCGCTAGTATCCTAATTAAGACTATACTATAATAGTAACTAGTAGCTATAGTTATTAAGATTATACCCGACTTTAAAAAGAAACTATAAGATAGCTATAAGTTAGACCTAGTATAGTAAAAAACTCTAGAGGTTATTCGGAATAATATAAAGTTAGAACTAGATAATTATACTAATCTACTATTTTAAATTAAACGAGGACTACTATAGAAAACGGACTCTAACTACGTCCTATAACTCTATATCCTGAGATCCTATTTTCTAGATATCTTTAACTCTATTTATAATAGTAACTATCTTAGCTATAATAAGCTATCCGAATTCGTATTATAATATTATATATATAATAGCCTTAAGTAACTACGGGACTACCTTTATAACTATCTCTAATATAAGGTATTCTAAATCCAATATTATAAGGCTTATAGTAACCTATAACCTATCCTACTACTACTATACCTATATTATATAATATCTATCGACTTTATATTAGCACTACCCCTATCTAACGAAGGATTTAACTTAGCCCTTATCTTAGTTTATAAACTATCTAAGGAAATATTTATAATCCCTAGTACTATAACTAATACTACTAAGGTCTAGGGAATATAACTTACGCGTTAACTAATATTATCTAACTAGGGATTCCCTAAAGTTATTATCTTAGATTATAATCCTAAGTTTCTTTCTATAATATAGAAATTAATATAGTATAAGACTAGTATTATACTATTATATATAACTACCTACTACTTATAAATAGATAGATAAATAGAACGTATAATATAAGCTATTAAATTAGCTATATATTACTACTTCTATTCCCTTAAAAGTCCTAAATAATAGCTAACTTATCTCCTACGCCTCGAATTTGAATTTAACTATAGTTAATTAGTATTAATATAATTATCCCCGAATAAGATTATTAAGGGCTTTACTCCTAATAATATCCTACTACTAATAGTAAGAGATATAATACTAATAGCTATTAGATAACTAATAACCCGACTTTTAATATATAACGCTATCGCTATCGCTATAATTATAATAAAATAATATTATAACTAATAGTATATAAATAAGTTCTTTAATATTAAAGATAAGGTCTACCTAAAACTATATAAGGGTTATAATATACTATAAGCTGCGATTATAGGACCTAAATACGGATAACGCTATGCAGGCCTATTCTTAATTAAAGAGCGAATTAGTAGATCTGCCTACTAACTAATATTACCTCCCTATTTTAAAATCTATAATATTATCTCTATTAATTATCTAGAACTAGCTACCCGACTTAACCTATATAGATAATAACTACTACTAATCCCGCTTATCTCTACTAAGGACTAATTATTAATACCTAACTATATTATATAATAATATAATATTAAATCTAGTAAGTAATACCTTATTACTTATTAATACTTAGGCCCTAATTATAACTAATAGGTATTATAATCTAACTTAGCTAAATATAATAGCTACGACGACCTCTTATAATAATAGGATAAGGTTAGATAGACCTAATAATAATTATAACTTATAACGAGGACGGATTTTAGATTTTAATAATAAGGGTACTATATTTTTAGAGGAGGGTAGATTATTATACTAGCCTACTAGGCACTATATTATATAAGCACTGATATATAGATATATCCGCCTATCGGGCATCTATAGTTAGCAATGCAAGCATTACACACATACCCAAGGGATACCCTCACACTTGATCTCTGCTATTCAATATCAATCTGTCCCGCCTGTGCTTCGATCATGCCGTAACATTAGCATACGATCAGCTCTTTGGGTGACTGGCCATATTGCAGGTAAAGGACTCAGAAAAGTGACTGATGACGGCTCGAGCGGGAATACATCGGTATGGAGTTCCCGACTGAGACGTTTAATGAGGCGATCGATAGATTGTACGCAGGTAGCTGCTGCGGCTTGGGCACAATACCCGCCATAGAGTGCCGGATGGAGCTGGCGGAATGACCGTGCCCAAGGTAAGGTACCTTACGAAAGAATCTTTGGAGAGCTTGCGCAGCCACACTATCCTTATCCGAGTTGGCTTGAAGAGGCGTCGTCGATGGTGTGGTTGGTCGAGGTGCTTGGTTGGTGGCGGTTGTGATACGTCCGTCCACTTATGTCTGCCCTTTTCGTCCTATGACTTTGACTGCATCACCCAGCCTGCCTGCGCCTGCACACCTCGACACCGCAGTTCGTCGAGGCAAAGAAACAAAATAAGATCATAGTTTGGTTCTTGCCGCGTCCGCGTTCGATGATCCACTCAGAATCCGTTGTTTTGAGCCGGGGGAGAAAGAGAGAGAGAGAGAGAGAAAGAGAGAGAGAGAGAGAGAGAGAGAGAAGGGGGCTTGAGCAAATCCTGCTTCAATGCTCCAATATACATCCCCATCCATCCCCCAGATTCCGGATGGCCCTGCGTTGGATTTCGTCGGGAAATGCCGCCGACGGCGCACTTGTATTCATTGAACTGCGTGAAATCACGATGGCAACTTGCCGCACGTAAATATGTAAGTAGGTAGGTAGATAGGTTTGGGGCTATGACGCCAGTCATCCAGCCATCATGTCGCATAAGTAAGGTCCGGTGGCCTCAAAAATTCCTACATCATGGTGTCACACGCCCCTTTTTACACCATGAAATAGGTAGTCTTTGTTACTGTGAGACTTTATGTAGTGCAGCGATTGCTGACTGGCACCAGACCTCGACTAAACCCAAGGTGCGAACGTGATCTTCTCCTCTCATCAGAGCGAGACTGTCAGGGAAGGATTGCGTTGCTGGCAGGCTGACACAATCAAAATGAAGCGAGGCAAAACATCGAGTGTCTTTTTTTGAAGATGAGCGCTCTCGAAACTGGAGAATTCTTCACTTAAAAATCCGACACTATACGACCCGCGGTAGTACAATAAAGCCTCCACTAAACCGGGTGATTGATTACCTACCTGATGAAGGAATCCGCTGACAGTGCCCATCCATGATACATTATGCCTTAACCGTTCCCACTCATGTACAGATACCTGCTTTACTTCCGAGAACGAACAGGACCGCCACGGCGACCCCACGAGCCATCATTCATTCCTCTCCTCCTCTCCTCATCCAGAAGAAACCTTACCAAAAAAGCACTGAATTGCCGTACTTCCGAGGAACCAAACTGTATCGTGTTTGCCGCCCCGATCTGACAGGATCACCTAGCTCGAACGCCGTCACAAATCAAGGGTTCTTCTTCGCAACCTTTTCTCACCAGTCTCCGCGGCAAAGAAATAGGAAAGACCAGCTTGAAGAACAGGAAACGGGGGACCCAAGGCGTGCCAAGCTTTGCGGCGACGGCTGTCTCGACGTTGGGCCCAAACTCTACTTCCTTCTCTGCCCTTGCGGGTGTGTTCGTTGCGCAGTCCTTAAAACATGCCCCCTGGCAGCTGCCGACCGGCCGCGGATCTTTTACTTCGGGATCGCTCATTGGGAACATCTCGCGAAAATACCATGTACAAAGAAGCCTAGGCCGTGGCTGCGCATCACTCAATGACCGGACAACTCAAGTCCTCAGCACCACATGAGACGTAATCGATCCATGCGCACGTAGACTGCACTTGTCGGCACCAGTTCTTGTACGCTGGCCCAGTACGAGTAATCCAAATCACTCATCTTATTTCCAGCTGCCGCGCAGTGGCTTAGTCCCCTCGGGTAAAGCTGAGCATACCTCCATCAGTCTAACTAAAATCATGAGGTTTCCTTTTGCCGCCAGCAAGACTGAACCCTGTCGCGGGTCTCTCGGCATCCGAAGCAAAAGGGCGGCAGAGAGACCGGGGTGTGAACTACAGCGGTGTTTGATCGTTTTGTCAAGCATTGACAAGCATTCTCGAGGAGTGGAGCCGAACCCGGTGAATCTAATGTGTCTTCTTCCTTTTCCCATCCCACACCCTTTTCGACGTAAATGGTTCGTGGCAGGCAGTGGGGAGGCCCGCGGTCGATCGGGCCTGTCGCCGTTCCAACGGTGCCGAACGATCGGGGTCGTGCCAAGGAATTTGGCGGATGGGATGGGAACGCGCGGGTGTGAGATTGCCTCGTGGCATCGATTTCATCGTCGTATATCTACTCAACGCCAAGTCTGTAGCAGTGGCTTATGCAAGACGGCTGATTAGGTAACTACTCCAAAAGCTGACGGATATCTGGTATTTGTAATGTGATATTGGATATGATCATCTTGCTTGCTGTATTTTCGTTCTCAATCGTATCACACATTGGTGTCTCTATGGTACTTTGTAGATGGCGCACAATGCCCAACACACTCGCACGCTCCTACATATTATACACTATTCAAACCAATAGGCTTCATGCCTTTGTGCTTGTTCTCAAATCCCTGGACGTGTCATCGCTCATACCTGGGCAAGGGCTCCGAGCTTACTGCATGACTGGACTGTCCAGCGCCAGCTTCTGTCCTGTAGCTGTATTGATCACCGTACTCATCTTCATCTGTGAGTGCCGGTGCCGAGGGCTCCTCGGCCGCCTCAGCCGGTGGTGCTGACGCACTTGGGCCGGCATCGTAGTCGTCGGGGAATTCTGGTGGCGCGCTGGCTTCGTTCAAAAGTCGCTGCCGCTCCAGTTCCTGTTTATCTTCTGTCCGAGCCTCGCGGGCGGTCGACAAGTCTTCTAGCGTCGGTGCCGAGGCTTGCTCCTGATGCTGCCCACGGTCTGGTGCTGCCTCCGACAGAGTCTCATCATCAACATCGTAAATATTGGGCTCTGGTGGCGCTGATGGTCCTGACGGGCCAGCTTCAGAAGACCGAGGGGGTTGGCTAGGTAGCAATCTCTCTTCTTGACGTCGTGCTCGCTCCTTGTCGCTCAATATGGCATCGTCTGGAACTTGTGGAGGAGGAATATAGGCTGGCGCTTGCACCTCTTCTGGCGGACTTGTAGGCTGGATCGTAATTGTTGGCTGCCGACCTAGAGACCCCGGAGTCCCCAAAGGCCAGTTGCTCTCGCCCTCGTCCGCATATATGTCATCGGCAGGCCAAGGATTGGAAACGTCTTCTTGGCTGGGAGCTACTTCGTGCATCTGATACGTTCGCACCGTGTTACTCCGCCCTCGTATGCGCGTGCTGTCCATCGTTCCCAAGATAACCTCGAACACCACGGAAATCACTCCCTTTTCCCGACGCAACCGATCAGTGTCTATGACATTTCCGCCCCAAGCACTAAGTCCGGCGTTGCTGTCAGGAACACCAGATCCTGGTGCAAACTGCGCCACTCTCGACTGGCCGCCGCCTTGTAGCTGATTTGCAAGTCTGCCACCTAGGTCGACGAGAACCTCAACCTGATACTTGAAGCTCACCATTTCCCCGGGCACACCCTTGATTGTCGGAAAAACATCTTCGGGCACTTTGACGGACGCTGTTACCGTCGTCTCCAACGATACAGGGTCGATAATCAGAGGGGCAACCGACTGTGACAAATCTTTCCGGAAGACGCTGAGAGAGGATGTCGAGCTTAACGACAAGCCACCAAGACCCGTGCGTGATCGTGGATAGTAGTCTTCCTTTGCAAGCTTGCGTGTCTCTTCCTTCGTCATTATATCGGCAAACATCGACGCCGGTGGCGCCGTGTCGATCCGACCCTGGCGATACATAGTAACGATTACACCGTGCATACTCTTTATTCGCTTGATATGTTGGACCGAAACCTTGACAGAAACCGTGCCTCCTGGCAGTGCACCGCCTTTGAGCATCTCAATCGTGGCTGTAATCGTCTTCTCGTCCACAGCCTGCATTTTGGAATTCGTCAAGGAAGTTCCGCCGAGACGGGGTTCAGCTCGCGTCAAGCTGATGCCTGTGCTAGAGCTGATGGTGCTGTCACCACTGACTTCGCTTTGAATGTCAGTATGCGTTGGACTTCGCGGCTGTTCGAGTGGATCGTGCGTGGATTCGTCGTTCGACGCTGCGGGATCGGGAGTGATGGCTTCGCGCTGCTCGATATCCGAGCCATTTCCATAATCAATCGTTTCCACTGCGAGAGAGTTCTTCTCGCCGGCTGTTTTCTTCCGCCTCGACTTTTTGGAAATTGGCTCGAGGTAGATCGTCCGCGGGCGTGGCGGCGCCAGAGGTCCAATGTCTACCTTCTCCACCAACTGGATCTTTCGATCGCAAGAGGTTGTTGCGTTCAGAGACGTCGGTCGCGTAAGGGTCGCTGTAATCATGTATGAAATGGTGCCTCGCTCGAACTGGTGGCGGGGCGTTAGCAGTGCGTTTCATCTCCTTGAAGGGCGGCGGTCATACATCAATACTGCTAGGCAAACCCTTTTCGGGTAAAAATAAATCAAAGTTGAACTCGTATTTAGAAGCCTCCAACCTTCCCTCCCCGCTGAGCACCTGCTCGTCCTGGAAGAGCGAGGCGTAGCCATTTCCGTGGTATTGGGCCGACGTCCGCCCGGACAAGGCGGGATTCGCGACAGGCGGCTCGGTGACAGCCGGCCCCTTGTGAACGCGAACGTAGCCGTGCAGGGTGACGGTGAGGTGAGTGATGCGGACGGGCTTGACTACCGTCAAGACTACAGCGCCACGGACATGGTCGCCAGCTGAGTACTGGCGGTGGGGGTCGTCGGGGCGGACGTGGAAGTCAGCGAGGTTACGCGTACGCGAGCGGATCGGCAGGGCGAAGCGAGAAAAAAACGAGCGTGCGGACGAGGTTGTTTCTTCGACGGAGCCGTTGGAATGCGAATATGCGCCCATGTATGCAGCTACTTGCGGGCCGGGCCTATGGCTGTGTCGTGGATAGGTCAGGGTCGAGGTCGGGGTCGGATGTGGTGATCGGGATGGCTATTGCGGTGATGTCGGCGGGAGTGGAGGACAAGTTGGACGTGGAAGAAAAGGCGGAGTCGAACACCGGAAGATGGACGGAGATGGGGAAGGAGGCGCAGCACAGGCGACGACGATTGCACCCTCGACTTCGACATACAATGAGGGGATTCGCAGAGTAAAGCCTCGTGGCTCGATTCGGGATGTGTAGCCGTAGGCTGTAGCCTTGGGCGCGGGGAGTGGTGGAGGAAAGGCGAGACGTTGATTCGGCTGTGAGCCTGGGTTTACTCTGGAGCACTCGAGGACTCAGAAGCGCACCTCACCCTTGGCGGGTTGCTCGACACTCTTCGACAGGCGGCTCGACCGGGTCCACGAGGTCTCGGTATGTCGGGACGGTCAGGGACCTGTGCTCGCAACGGGACTGGGCGACTGGGAGGGGAATTGATTTGATGATGGAATACCAGGCTGGGATCTAGGAGAGATGCTGGCAGCGGATTTCTTGGTTGCATATGCCAAGAGCGAAGAGGGAGCCTTGCCAAGAAAGCTTCGCTTTTTCTGGAAATCTCGAGGGCTCACAGTCTCAGATTGCCCGTGGGTGCCCGGGGGGTCAACAGGTAGAAGACCGAGCCTGAGGCAGGGAACCGGGGCGCAAGTGCAACTACTGTAGGTACCTTAGGCAATTTGGATGAAGAGTGAGGGGGGTGGTCAGGGCCACGTAGTGTAGGTAGTGTATGTATTACTGTGCAGATGGTGCGCTGGCCGTGTTTTTGCAGGTTTGGGGCCTCCTTTAAGTCGAGTAAGTGCTGACAAAGTTAACCCGCGTATGGAAGACCGTCCAGTCTACTGCGGATACTACCTTAACTGCAAAAGGCAGGGGCCCGTAGGATGAGTGGGCGGGTGGATTGGGACCAGTCCAGGGCCTTTAGAAAACGCGGGAGTCGAATCGCAAGAGGGCTGTGTCAGTGTTGATGTTGCAGTGAACTTCACATAGCAGTCGGCCGTCACTAACACCGAAAGAGCCCCATAAATCCGCGGCACGCCGGCACCTGAAGACGGGGGAGTGAGTCATTTGGGCAGGGCAGAACCTGAGAAGGAAGGGTAGTGTAATGGCCGGGGGCAAGGGAATCGGGATAAATATGGTCATCGAACATGGACGTCCAGTGGAAGTGGACCGAATGAGACGGAGATACTATATACAGTATCAGCCCGTCGCCCCCAGATGCTTCAGCTCAGCCCCAATTGCAGGATGCATTCCTTGTCTGGGCTGCTAATACCTAACGAGCGCGATACCTACGATACCTGATTGAGTGCCGGCGCCCCACGATCTCGTCCCCAGCTTGATTGAGGTAGCAAGTAGTCCTCAACTCCAGGTAACCAGCCAATCGCTCAAAGGCGAACCAGTAGCATCACTCCTTGGTAACAGGGACGCATATCCGGTGCAGCTGCTTGCTGTCTGACAGCTTGCCTCCTCCGAGTCGGCGGCATCGTAAATGCTTTTCTGAGGTGAGTTCGTCGCTGGTCCGTGACTGTCTTTGTTAACGAGAGCGCAACTGAAAAGCGCAGAATTGACCTTGAGAACCCCGGCAGCAGGGCAAGGATATGTGGTTTGAGCCACGTTCTCCGTGGATACCCAGTCGACCTTGAAGGTGTAAAGATTCGCCAAGCCCAGCCCAGAGACAAGATCAGGTACTGCGAAGTAGCTATGGGTGAGGAAGAGGCATAATAAGTACACGTAAGGTAAGCAACTGTTGCTTCGTTACACGGTTATGGCGGGCGGCAGCGGATCGTACCGGATCTGGCTATACATGGAACTTATCGAATCGTACGGTATGGGGTGCAAAATGATGATATATTGAGTGTGTAGCTATCTAGATATCTCTACGCATAGACCCACGCGTTATTTACGCCTAAAAGTAGCTAATATCCGTGTTACGCTATTACGCTATAGTTACTACTACTTTTGCGCGCACTTAGCGCGTTACTATATATACTAAGGGGTTAATTTAATATACCCCTTTAGTTTTAATATAATATAGCGTAATATAGCGTAATTTAATCTAACTAGCTAAGTTTACTAATTAACTCTAAAGCGCTTAAATCTAGTATATTTAAGGTTATCTAAATATATCTATTTGATATAAAGTTATCTAATACCTCTAATATATCTATTAATAACTTTATAACCCCGTTATTTACTTATCTTATAATCCCTTCTCTAATATTATCTCTTAATATTATCTATAGGTAATTATAAAGTATTTAGGCCCTTAGCCCTTAATTATAATATTATAACTTAGTCTTCTTATTTACTTTAAGGCTTTATAAGCTTTACTTAGAAAGTTAGTAATAATAAACTTATTTAAGTAGCGCTAACTTAAAAATATTATTAAGAAGAGGGATTATTATATAGAGAGGGTATTACTCCTTTTATAGTCATTTATTTCAGCTCGATTTAACTACTTTGTCTTATAAAATCGCTTATTTATAGCGAGAGGGATTACTACTCTCTATTATCCTTTATTACTACTTATAGGGTATTTTAAGGAAGTATTACTATTAATAGGAAAGTCTTATTAATATAGCTCGTAAGGGTATTATTAACTTTAGAAGAGGAGTTATCGCTTAATTATAAGGAGGTAAAAGAAGATATAAACTTATATAAGTAAACTTTCTAATACATTATACGCTTAAGGTCTTAAATATTAGTATAATACCCTCTCTTTTATATTAATATAATATTATAGTTAGTAAGGTATTTAGTAAGTTAATTTAACTAGCGTGGCGACTATAAAGTCGCCCCTTTAGGTTAGGTATTAGGCCTACTTAAATCTAGGCCTAACGTTGCTATTAGTATCTTATAACTCCTCTCTCTTCTAAGCCTCTATAATTATTTATAACTTATTAACAAGGCCTTATTAAGTAATAAATCTCTTATAAGACTACTATAGGAGGGGTTTTATAAGTCCGTCTACTATTAATTTAGCTAAAGGAGTATAGATAACCTTAATACGCCCTTCTATAACCTCCTATTATAACTAGTAGTTATAGATATTAATATATCGGAGTTTTATCTATAAATAAAATATCTTCTTTATAACGAGGCTTATAATTTATAGGTTATTATACTAGATTATAACTTTTAGTGGCCTCTGGCCACTGCATAGTGATTTTACCTACTTAAGTGCAACAGACCTTCTAACTCCGCGCCTCCTAATAATATATAGCCTTCGGTTATGTGATCCTCTCCTAACTATAGCCGCACTTATACGTGCCTATAGCCTCACGATCTTTAACTTTATATCGATAATAACGTGGTTTTTGATTATTTAATAGACTATAAAACTATTGACTTTTCCTCTCGCGTACTACCCGCGCTGCTAATACCGCCTCCGTTACTACTTCGTCTGCTAGCAACGCTCTCTCTATTAGCCCTCTTAAGGGCTATGCTAATAATACGCTCTCTATATATAGCGGAGTAGTTAATAAAGGAGCGGGTTTTATTAATTATATTAAGGCTAAACTCTCTAGCGATCCCCTCTATATTATTTATACTA